>MU736338.1:80863-106369 GCA_026770625.1 Nicotiana glauca
ACAACATGACCCAAAAAGGCAACAGACTCCAACCAAAACTCATATTTCGAAAGTTTAGCATACAATTGGTGTTGATGAAGAGTCTGCAGAACTGCCCTGAGGTGACCGGCATGATCCTCCCAGCTCTATGAATAAACCAGGATGTCATCAATGAAAACAGTCACGAAGGAGTCTAGAAATGGCTTGAAGACCTCATTCATAAGATCCATAAAAGATGTTGGGGCGTTGGTTAGCCCAAAATACATGACCAAGAATTCCCATAGCGAGTTCTGAAAGCGGTCTTGGGAATATCCTACTCCCTAATCTTCAATTGGTGGTACCCAGACCGGAGATCAATTTTGGAGAAGAACCTTTCACCTTGCAATTGGTCGAACAAATCATCTATTCGAGGTAAAGTATATTTATTGTTGATGGTGACTTTGTTGAGTTGCCGATAGTCAATACATATTGGAAGCGTCCCATCCTTCTTTCTAACAAAGAGAACCGGAGCACCCCACGGGGACACACTCGGCCGTATAAACCCTTTTTCTAATAAATCCTTCAGCTATTCCTTTAACTCCCTTAACTCTGCTGGCGCCATTCTGTATGGCGGAATAGAAATTGGCTGCGTATCTAGCAATACATCAATCCCGAATTCAATCTCCCTATCTGGCGAAATCCCTAGAAGCTCATCCAGAAACACTTCAAGAAACTCATTCACGACTGGCACGGACTCGGGGACAGATACTTTTGAAGTGGTGTCCGCCACCCGGACCAAATGATAGATGCACCCCTTCTTAATCCTTTTCGAAGCCTTAAAGTAAGAAATAAGCCTACCCTTCGGCACCACACCATTTCCTTTCCACTCAATAACTGGCTCATTAGGGAACTCGAGTCTCATGACTCTCGTTCAGCAGTCAAATTTAGCAAAGCATGAATAAAGCCAGTCCATTCCCATAATCACATCAAAATCCACCATTCCAAGCTCGATGAGATCGGCCGTGGTAACACGACCGCATACCACGACTACATAATTCCCATAAACTTGCGCGGTTGTAATAGAATCACCAATTGGAGTCGATACGGAGAATGGATCATGAAGCTATTCGGGTTCTATCCCAAAACTTGAAGCAATGAACGGGGTGACATAAGACAAAGAGGACCCCGGATCAATAAGAGCATAACAATCAATGGCCTGAACAGACAAGATACCTGTAACGACATCTGGAGAAGCCTCTGCACTCTGGCGACCACTCAATGCATAAAACCATCTAGGTCCATCCCTACCACAAACCTTTCCCCTAACTGTACCATGCCCTGCTGGAGCTGGAGGACGCATGGATGATGTGGCAGCTGAAGAACTAGATGACTGAGCAAATCCCCTACCCATGCCCTGACTGGGTGCACGACAGTCCCGCTAGATATGACCTCTCACCCCGTATCTATAACACATAGGGATATCCAAATAACAAGTCTCTGTATGGAATATCCCATATTTGGGGCATGGAGCTCTCCCCTGCTATTGTGATCTCCCTCCTGGATGACCGGGCTGATGGGGTCTCTTACTGTCTGAACCTGGTCTCAAGTGACTGCTCCGTTGATAACTGTGCACAGATGGTGGTGCGCTTGCTGAGGACTAATCATATGACTGGGATGGCCCTGATGGCCCTCTCCCCTGAACTGGTCTCCCTGAGTGACCCACTGATTGGGCCCTGCTGCTACTCTCCCTTTCTGCCCGTATCTTCAACTTTCTAGCCTCTGTGGCCTGAGCGAATCCCACAATATTTCCATAATTCATATCCAAGTGTAAGGCCACTGTAGCAGCCTCATTCACTACCAAAGTATTAAGGCCCTGAATGAATCGCCGAACTCAAGCATCCATGGTCGACACTAACTGAGAAGCATACTTGGACAATCTAACAAACTCCATGTGGCACTCCCAAACACTCATACTGCCCTGCTTGAGGACCTCTAACTCAGTGGCACGGGTTGCCATTGTCTCGAAAGGCAAAAAGTGGTCCATAAAGTCATCTACAAACTCATCCCATCAAGCCAGAGGTCTTCCCTCACCACAGGAATCCTCCCACATCTCAAACCACGAACGCGCTGCTCCCCTCAACCTGTATGATGCAACCTCAACCCCCTCTATTTCTGTAGCCTTCATCACTCGAAGGGTCTTATACATTTCATCCTGGAAATACTATGGATCGGCCTCTGAGTCTATGCCTGTGAACTCTGGAGGGACCAACCGCAGAAATTGGTGGACTCTAGAGCTGGCGGAATCTCCCTGTCCGCCGGAGGACACAGGGGCATCATGAGATCTTTGGGCCTGGGTGGCCACTAACTGGGTCAACATATGGATGGCCCCTCTAAGGTCACCATTAGAAGCCCCAGGACTGGAAGCTGGAACAACATCAGGATTAAGAATATCAGCGGGAGGGATGGTAGCACCCTCTGTCGGAGCTGGAACAGGAATACTTGGACCTGGAATACATGGGCCAGGCAGATTGAAGACCGGGGAGTCACTCTCACCTACGACATCAAGTACATGATTCATAGCCACACTTGGGGTGACATTGGCCCCAAGGCCGAGTCTAGCTTTCTTCTTAGGTGCCATTTCTGAAAAATTCGGAACAGAGCATGAGTTAGACATAGATAGTTCCACTTTTCACTTCACCGCACGACATAGAATAACAAAGAAGAGGGTAATTTCCTAAATGTCCATACAGCCCCCAACTTATAGATGTGGTCGACAACACACCGATAAGAAGGGCTCTACTAGACATGGCTCCGAGACATCCTAGGACTCTTTTAAAACCTTAGGCTTTGATACCAAGTTTATCACGCCCCAAATTTGAGGGACGTGACCGACGCTCTATCGGGCAACCCTAGCCAAGCGGACGTGGGTGCCTTTTCTATCCCACGTGTTACCGCACATTTTCATTACTTATTAACTAAGTGAAATAGCCATGTATAACTTAATCATATACTTACGAAATTTACATAACATACACAGTTACTTAGCGTGGTTTTCAAGTTATACCATCCCAAAATACATAAGTACATAACCTATATTTCCTGTCTACGGAGCCTCTAAGGATACAAAAGGGTATTATAATACTTGTCGGTACCAAGGCTCCGGCTATACCTTACACAAATACCAAAATGAGATTCCGAGTAGAAAAGTGGCTTGAGCCACGTGGGGCCCCGAGAGGAAAGGAGCTCACCAATACAGCTGATGGAGAGTGAAGGACTGCTACTGCCGGTGGACTAGAGTACCTGCTGTGGAACCACCTACAATCATAACACGAATGTAGCACCCCCGACAAAAGGGACGCCAACACACTTGAATTATACTGGTATGTATGAACAAATTTTAACCAAAGTAAAACCAACAAATACACAAATAATAACAGTAATAGAATCGATAACTCAAATGCACACGAAAGGAGCAACCAAAGCCAAACAAGTTTTACAATCTCTCCTTTTCCCCTTTCAACATCATTTCGTCACATCAATGATTTCACAACTTTCACATAATTTTGTTTCAATAGTGATTTCGATCAGTTTTCCACCCTTATTACCTCGGCCACCCTTATTACATCGACCACCCTTATCACCACAACCCACACCTTATTACTTCATGTTGCGGCACGCAACCCAATACCACCGAACAATCATATCTCACACAACAACAACAATTCACAAAGAGTGTTCATAGTCATCAATACCAATTCCAAAATATAAAATAGCCCATATACATTTCAAGTCACAGCGATAATTGTCCACAGCAAGTCACATATGATATTGCCACAGTTGTTTCAATCGCATCAATTACGATTTCTTTCAACCGTTTATTTCACAGCTCTTACCACATAACACATCCATGCCCACACAAACTTGGGTTATTGACATTTACTCGCACCATTATAGCGGAAAAACTTAACTGACAACGTTCAAGTCATATTAATTACAAGAATTTGCAAGTAATCCACATAATTAACGCATACCACTTACCCGTATACCAACAACGTGACTTTACAAAGGCTAAAGTTAGTCATACATACCTGGATCCCAATTTCCTTTTTAACTTCTACTTTCAATTCGCCCAACGGTATAGCAATATCAATCTAGTTCACAAGTTAACACATGTATCTTAGAATTAAAGTTCACAATTACTACTCGAACTTATTTAGGTTATCAACCCCTATTTGTACAATTCTTTACTCCTACCCAATTCCTCTTACTATATTTAAGGTTTTAAAAGGTATGCATGTATGTTTTCAACCTTTAATTTCAAGAATCAATGCATGAGAAGCCCCCTCTATGTTTAAAACTGAAAACCAATGAAAAAGGGTTGGGGATTTTACCTGCAAGAATGGAGATAAAGACAATTACTTGAAATTTCCCGGCCCGGGTGACTTTGAATAATGAAAAGGATGAATGCAAGACTTCCTCTCTCAAGAATTCTCCCTTCCTCTCTCTAGTTTGTTCAGAAAATACGTTAAAATGAGGGATTGGGGTGTTTTATTGAAAAAGGGTCGGGTTTACAATTTAGAAAAGTAGGAGCCCGAGTCAGAAAATACGTTAAAATGAGGGATTGGGGTGTTTTATTGAAAAAGGGGTCGGGTTTAAAATTTAGAAAAATAGGAGCCCGAGTCAGATTTGAGGTCTTACTTTGCGATCGCAAAGTGGAAATGCGGTCTGCATAATGGACCGCAAAAGTGCTCCAAAACTCTGAACATTCTGTTTGGGTTTGCGGTAGAAATGCGGTCCGCATACTTGATTTGCGACCGCATTTTAGACCACAAAAATAGCAGTTTTATGGAAAACTTTAATTCTTTGATTTTTGAATGCTTAGATTAGTACAAAGGGCCTGAACCGCTTACACATTCCTAACACATATTCGAAACTTGACGCTACAAGCTACTAGGTTTTTTAGCACAAATTTTAACAGGGCCTTACATTATGAATAGTCCTCGAGTGAGAACTGGCTCGAACTCAAAGTAGAATAGCTCTAAGGCTTTATGAATAGTCCCCGAGTGAAAACTGGCTTGAACTGGAAGTAAAGATAGTCATGATGCTTTATGAAGATTCCCCGAGTGAGAACTGGCTCGAACTCGAAGTAGAGATAGCCCTGAGGTTTTATGAACAGTCCCCGAGTTAGAACTGGCTCGAACTCAAAGTAGAGATAGCCCTGAGGCTTTATGAATAGTCCTTGAGTGAGAACTGGCTCGAACTCGAAGTAGAGATAGCCTTGAGGCTTTATCAACAGTCCCCCAGTGAGAACTAGCTCGAACTTTAGGGTAAAATCTATTTGAATTTGAAAATAAAGATAGCCCTATGGCTTTATGTATAGTCCCCGAGTGAGAACTGGCTCGAACTTGGGTAGCGCTCGGTCTTAAAATAATCGAGAGAATGCATGTTCATCTCGACTCATAGATTGTTCTTTAATAAGTTCCGATAATGTGGTTCCCAATTCCTGGGTCCTGATGTCAATATCATGACATAAGCAGTTGAAGAGACTGAAGCATTGCTTTTTTTGCACGATTCACAAAAGCATTAATTATAGGCGACCGACAGTCGGTTTTTTGGCTTTCTCAGCACACTTAAACGATCTTTATAAATAGATAATACCCCACGATTTTGCCGATATTACTCTCTTAGTGCTTCCAAGACTTCATTTGGCCCCTTTCAATTTCTTTGGACTCTCCCTTTTCTTTCCTAACGACATTTTCCATTTTATCGAATCTTCCGCTTTAGAAATGGCAAAAACCTCCAAAATTGTTCCTCAAAAGGAAAAAGCTTCATCATCTTCTCGAACGACTAAAGGTAAACCGGTAGTTCCTCCTAGTATCGAAGAGTGTACTCCCGGGCCTTGCGATACATCTTCTAATTTCTAGGTCGAATACCCATCCTCTGTTCCGGGATGACTTGAACCCACGTCTCGATATATCAGTTTAATAACTAAAATCGAGAAGGTGAAGAACGATTATCATTAGGGGAAAGCAGTGCAAGTAGAGATTCTTTCACGAGGAGATGACATAACTAAGCACAAGGCCGGTTTCCTTAGCATATACATGTATCCTTTGACCCTAGGCTCGGTAACAGCCTCTTTATCGTCGATAGATCTAGTGATCCTTGATTTCTGCAGCCAATATCAGGTGACACTCAAAAAAATTTACTCATCATTCTGGCACATTGTTTATATTTTAGGTATTTGTAAAACATGGTTAAGGGGATTCCTTTTACCCTCGACCATGTAATTAGACTGTATAACCCCCAACTTTATCAAGGTGGCTTAATTAAGTTGAAAGGCCGATCCTGAAGGCCTTTTTTGCTAGCATCGATGAAGGCAAGGATCGAGGGTGGATGAGCCACTTTGTCTGAGTCAAGACCTCAGACCTGGTCCCTGCTGAGAAAATGTAATTTCTAGAGAAATGGAATATGAATCGTAAGTAAAGGTGTTCTTGTGACCAGATACCTTTTTCTTACTTTGAATTAACCTTCTTTGATCATACATTTGTCTAGTGGTACCCTGGTGCTACTAATGATCTTTTGGGATGGGTCTGACGACTTTATTTGATCTGCCTGTATGATAAGCGCATGTGGCATGATCCGGCTAAGACCCCTTGGGAGGCCAAAACCATGGTGAGTTTTTACCTTTGCCCATACTTGAATTATTTAGCGAAGACATCTCTCTCTAGTATTCTCATCCTTTGTTCCTACGTAGGCCTTGGAGAGGCCATTTTGATGAGGGAACCCCCACTTGGGGAAGCATATACCCCAAAGCCTGCCAAAGAGAAAAGGAAAAAGAAGAAATCACCGGTCGGGTCCCCGAAGCCAAAAAAGGCTAAAACTTAAAAGACCGAGGTCAATTAAGTGGCCTCAATTTAGGAAGCGGCCGAAATTCTTTGTGTCGAGGGTGAAGAGAGTGATGACTACCTATTGGTACTTAGGGGGAGAAGAAATATTGCTGCCTCAAAATCTGTTGAGCTAAAGGTGACTGAGTTGGAGACCGTCGAGGAGGTCCCGTCCTAAGATGCGGGGATTTTGAGCGAAGTCCCCGTGCCGACCAATGACCTACGTGCATTTGGTATTGAGGGGCACCCGACTGACGAGCCTGAAGGTACCAATGATGAAGCCCCTCAGAGGGGGGAGAAGGCCCCTATTGAATCAGTCGAGGTGATCAATGTATATGAGCCTCTTCCGGGCCCATCATTCTCTTCTGGGTAGGTACGGGATGCCAAAGATATGAAAATTACCATCGAGGGAGCATCCTCGGGAGAGAACAGTATGTTTGAAGGATGTTTTCCTAGGATTGAGGAAGGCCCTGATATAGACGCCTAAATGATCTTTCAAGAAGACAAGAATCTTTGACAACATGTAATCTTGACTTGACCGCCATATTTTGAGTTTCGATTCTTGTTTTTCTGACTTTCTTCCTTCATGTTTTCAGGCCATAAACCTTTCCAACCAAGCTTTTCCAAGTCATAAACGGGTTGGCTCGTTGTGAGGACAAATTTAGGAAGCTCATTTTTGAATTGGGGGAACTTAAAGCCCTTCATGCCCAAAAGGAGGGGAGCTAGGTGGCCTTCGAACCTATTTAAAGTGGTTATCTCAAAAGCAGGCCAATCTCAATGAGTAGGTAGTACGACCCTTGTGGGATTATTTTTGTTCTTCAGTCAACTGAATGTTTGATACCTTAATTTGGCTTTTTCAGCTTAAGCAAAAAGATGATTTAATGCGAGAGGATCTTAGAACCAGAGATACCGAAATCCTTGGGCTGAAACAGCGCATTGATGAGGTATCTTTCGATAGAGAATCTATTCGAGAGAAGCTGGCCTCAGTTAAGTGCCAACTCCATGGGGCAATAGAAGAAAGCTTCAAGTACAAAGACCTTCATTCTGGACTAGTCGCTGAGCTATCTTTAGCTAAGTCCGATGCCGCTGAGCTCACGTCCTCATATTGGAAGGATGCTGCTGCTGTAAATGCTCAAGCTAGGAAGGTATCCGAAGAGGCTTAGCTTAAACTGTCCTGAGCCTTGGAACATACCCGATTAAGATCTAGGAGATTGGCTCTTGAGGATGTATATGCAAGGGGCATCGATTTGTCTGCCGAGATTGAGTAGGGGAAGGCCTTAGAGGAAGAATCGGCAATTCTGGTTTCTCCCGAGGATGGTTCAACTAGTGGTTTGACCAACGTCTCTTAGGATGATGCAAATGAAGGTAAAGTTCTGAGGGGAAAAAGGTCGTCGATGACCCGGGGGTCCAGGTCCAGGCCATTGAAGGCACAACTTCTGAAGAGTCACTGCCTGGTCTAGTAACCCCGGTTGTAGTTTAGGTTTTTATTTGATCCCTTTTTTATGAGGGCTCCAGGCGTGAGCCTCATCAGTTCTTGTTTTCCCATTTCCTTTCTAGAATAAATTTCGACGTTTGTTGATAACCAATTCGGTGTTCGATCCTTGAGTCAAATTTTGACTCGGGTGCATTGATCCTTAGGTTTTCAACATATTAGCCCTTATGCTCTTTTAGGATGGCCCTTAGGCTCTTATGCATTGGCCCTTAGGCTCAATAGGCTGGCCCTTAGGCTCTTACGCATTGGCGCTTAGGAGCTTTTAAGATAAGGTCGATGCGACCTCTAATATGGCTATAGTTTTCCCCATTTTGGATAAAGTTTTGATTATGCCTTGGCATGTTTTGTGTTTGTCCGATTCTTCAACAGCTCAAATAAGAGCCTCAATTAAGAATCGATATGCCACGATAATCGAGTACCTCGGGAGGTTCTCTTAAAGGCTGATTTTTTAAAGCCTTTTGCTGAAGGCTGATTTTCTCGAAGCCTTGTTATTATTTGCAGCCGATATGATCGAAGCTATTTTTCTTATTCCGAGGGTAGCCTGATTAACCGGTTCTTTTTGAAGTATTTTCAAAGTATTTGAAGGCCTTTAGTTTTATGGAGGCAGTCGAACGTCTTCGAACCGCATTAATTTGGCAGGAGCCTTTTGATACGGCCACAGTGGATAATCCCCGGATGAGATGACCTCGACATCTATATTAAGGGTATGCCTTTATAGGGGTCTTACAAGTTTGATATATAGCCTCGGTGTTAATATCGGGGTTATGGCTTTTTAAGGTAAAATTTTGGCATGCCTTGTTGAATTCTTATAGATTTTGTGTTGTCTGGTTGAGGTTTTATAGATTTGGTGTTGTCTTGTGGAGGTCTTACGAGCTCGAAATTGCCTTATTGAGGTCTTACGAATTCGAGTTTTCGATGGCTTCGACGAGCAGACTATCAATGGCAGTCCCCCAATGTTCGGGGATATTTGGACCTTGAGTCGTTCTTCATGAATGCATTGAATTTCTTCGAGTATTTAGATAATCAAAACTGCTTCCTCAATTATTTGATGTATGCGTACATGTTTTTTGCCTTCGGAGGCCCAATTATTCTACATGGACAGGGTTCATTCGATTGCTTGGTCCATTACATCATTGTCTTATCGGGGTCCTCCTTGGCATAGTTTGAGTTCTTTGAAGAGGCGACCTCCGAGGGTGATGCCCCCTAGTATTTGGGGTTGGTCAAAGGGATGCCTTGAATACTTGATGTGTTCTCCTTAGCTACCATATGGGTGTTACCTCGTTAAAAACCTTGTCAGTAAAACCCATTCGGGATAAAATCCGATTTAAGGGGAAAATAGTGCAATGCATGCTTTAATACCCAAGGTCTTCAAGGTCTTCAAGATGGAAGGTGCTTCAATTCCTCTTAATCAGACACCTGCAATAAGTTAGCATAAAATATAAATGAAAAAGGAGAAGGTTATACCTTAGCATTGATAGCGCTAGAGCTTTGATCTATTTTGTATTGCTTGCTCTGAGGACGCGGCATGATCCTTTATTTACTCATTTGGATGGGACCAAGAACGTAGGTTGTGGTTTCTATTTGTTTGTTTGCTTGTGTTTTGACCTCTTCGACGTAGAGGGCGTAGATGTCGGTGCCACGTTGTGCACCGCGAGAATATATCTTGTTGCGTGTTGTTCCCTGTACACTGCTTTTACTCCATCCTTGGATGGAAAGTTCATCATTTGATGAAAGGTTGAGGGTACTACCCTCATACTGTGTATTCACGGCCTTCCAAGCAAGGCATTATACCTCATGTCGCCTTTGATGATATGAAACTTTGTATCTTGGATTGTTTCGGCTACATTGACCGGGAGGATGATTTCCCCTTTTGTTGTCTCGCTCGCCACGTTGAATCCATTAAGGACTCGAGAAGCGAGTACAATCTGGTCGAGTAGTCCAAGCTGCTCACCACCTTCAACCTGATTATGCTGGCTGAGCTACCTGGATCCACAAGTACACGTTTAATCAGAATTTTATTCAAAATAAAAGAAATTACCAGTGCGTCATTGTGAGGTTGAGACAAGGTATCATTGTCCTTTTCACTGAACGTAAGTGCATCCTCTGGTATGTAACTCCAAGTTCGCCTTTCACTGGTGATGGATATCTTTGTCCATTTGAAAATGAGTTCTTGTGGGGCGTCAACCCCTCCAATGATCATGTGGATGATGTGTTGTGGTTCTTCTGGTTCATTTTTCTGGTTTGCATCTCTTTCTCGAAAATGGTTCTTAGCCCGGTCACTGAGAAATTCACAAAGATGCCCTTCGTTGAACAAATGGGCTAACTGCTCCCTGAGCTGCGTGCAATCATCCATCTTGTGACTGTGAGTGCTACGATATTTGCACATCAAGTTAGGGTTCCTCTATGAAGGGTACGTTAGCATGGGTTTTGGCCACCTGCATCTTTGATTTTTCCTATGGTTGATACGATTCCTGAGACATCGATGTTGAAGTTATACTCAGATAGTTAAGGTGCCTCTACCGGTCCAATGAGCCTATCAAACCTGATTTTCCCCATAAGTCCCGAGAATTTTGAGTTTGATCTACCCTTCGATCACCTCAAGGCATGTTATGCCTCGGTGTGTTTCTTCAATATTCTATGTGCGGCTCGTATCTTTCTTTGTTTAATCTTGGCTCCCTTTCTATAAACTTTTCTCCTTTGTAAGGAGCCTGCTGGGATACACTGAGCCCGAGGGGGCTCCTAGTTAGTCGTCTTCAACCCTGGTCTTTGGTTGGTACCTGTTGTGCACATCCTCCCAAGCCACGGAGGAATATTCGATCAAATTTTATTTTAACTGCCTTGAAGCTACCAAGCTTTGTTTGTTCAAGCCTTGAGTGAAGGCTTGTACCGCCCAGCCATCAGATACTGGTGATAATTACATTCGCTCCATCTGAAAATGAGATACGAATTCCCTTAGCATCTCGCTCTCCCTCTGTTTGATTTTGAAGACATTGGACTTCCTGGTGGCGACCTTGATGGCACCAGCATGTGCCCTCACAAAAGAACTTGCCAGCATGGTAAATGAGTCTATTGAATTTGGGGGCAGGTTATGATGCCACATCATATCCCCCTTCGATAGTGTTTCTCCAAATTTCTTCAACAAGACGGACTTAATTTTGTTGTCCTTCAAGTCGTTCCCTTTTACTGCACAATTATAAGTGGTAACGTGCTTATTGGGGTCCGCGGTCCCGTTATACTTCAGCACATCGAGCATTTTGAATTTTTTTAGAATAGGCTTCGAAGTCGCACTTGATGTAAATGGCCTCTATACGAACTTCTTAGAATATACCCTTCATAATCGGGGGGGTGCCCCGGGGATCTGATCGACCCTCGAGTTATAAGTCTCTACTCTTTTATCATTATTTTCTATCTTCTTTTCTCATGATTCAATTCTTTTGGTGATATCCTCGAGCATATTCATAATAGCGGGGTCCTTTGCTGATCCATTATTGCTTGATCTCTCCGGTACCTGCTCGACTTGAGGAGTCGTCTCTGGTGCCACTGTGCTTGGGGTTTTTTGTTAACTTTGCAGCTGAGCAATAGCAATTTGTTATGCTTGAAACATTTCAAAAATTACTTGGAGGCTGACTCATCCTTCTAGCCACGTGCATTCAGGAATTTTCCTGCCTTCTCATGAAGATCATCGATTGTAATACTTCGAGGTCGACCATGGTGAGCCTTCAATGTGATCCCTCGAGGGATACACCTCGGGGTCGCACCTTTCACTCTGCTCCGGGCTTCTTCAAGGTTAGGCATGGAGTGGCATAGTAGCCTAAAAGTCGAACTCGCCAATTTTAGACGCATACAAGCCTCTCTACCATTTTTGGGGTAGGGGTAAGGTCTGTGTATACTCTACTCTCCCCAGAACCTATTAGTGGGATTTTACTGGGTATGTTGTTGTTGTTGTTGTTATTGTTGCACTCAGTTCACTTTAGATTTCCACAGAGCTGTATACAATGAGTTGGGTACCCGGGTAGAGCTCAGCACAATCTTTTATCCGCAAACCGATGGGAAGTCGGAGTGGACAATTCAAATTCTAGAGATATGCTCAGAGCATGTGTGATTTACTTTGGAGGGAAGTGGGATCAATTCTTACCGTTGGCCGAGTTTGCATATAACAGTAGTTATCAGTTCAGTGTTGAGATGGCCTTATTTGAGGCCTTGTATGGTCGACGATATCGTTCCTCTATCGGGTTTTTAATGCCGAAGAGGCAATGTTATATGGTACTAATTTGGTAAAGAATGCCTTGGATTAGGAAAAGTTGATACAAGAGCGACTTCGTACAGCTCAGTCCAGGTCGAAGAGTTGCGTGGATCAGAAAGCTCATGATTTATCATTTATGGTAGGCGAGAAGTTTTTGATTAAAGTACCACCGATGAAGGATATCATGAGGTTTGGGAAGAGGGAAAAGTTGAGTTTGAGGTCCATCTGTCCATTTGAGGTGTCGGAGCGAGTGGGAGAAACTGCATACAGGCTTGCTTTGCCTACTAGTCTATCGGGAGTTCATCCAGTATTCCACATGTCTATACTCCGTAGGTACCATTCAACAGGTCATATGCGTTGGATTACACTGCAGTTCAGCTAGATGAGATCTTGGGTTATGAGGAGGAGCCAGTTCCTATCGTTGACATGCAGGTTTACAAGTTGAGGTCTATGAGGATCTCAACGGTGAAGATCTAGTGGAGGGATCGAGAAGGCATCTTGGGAGAATGAAAAGGACATGTGGAGAAGATATCCACACTTATTTGGAACTCCAAGTATGATTCAAAACTAGTTTAAGGATGAACGTTTATTTAAAAAACGGAGAATGTAATGACTCGACCGATCATTTTGCGTTATAGATCACTATTCCCCTATTTAAGACTTTCCGTATATGCTATTTAGGTTTTATGACTTGGGGGGCGGTTGGTTTGGTTTTGGAAAGGTTCGAGTTCAATTCAAAACACTTAGTTCCATAATAGTCACCTAAGATGGCCAAGTTTGACTTGAGTCAACACTTTAGGTAAAAAGCCTCAAAATTGAGATTTGAAGGTTCTAATAGGTTCAGATTTGGGCATGCATTTCAATTGAGTTTTGGGTGATTCAGGATCTTTTCAACACTTATTGTTGAAAGTTGGCGTCTTTAAGGTTTTAGAATTTTAAAAAGTTTTATTTGAAGTAGACCTTGGTATTATCAATGTTCGATTTGGATTCTGACCCTTGTAATAGGTTCGTATAGTGATTTGTGACTTGTGCGTTCGGACTAGTCTAAATATGATTCGTCGTGTTTTGGATCCAGTTGGAAGAAATTTGAAGTTCCAAGGTTGATTAATTTGGTTTTGCTGTGGGATTCTTGGTTTCAAAGTTATTTTACGTGTTTCAAGACTTTGAGTAGGTGCGAATTATGTTTATGGACTTGTTGGTATAATTAGACCGGGGTCTTAGGTGGACGAGATCAGTTTCAGACCACCCGGAGCAAAGTTTAAGCTTGCATATTTTCTGGTGCTGGTTTTGTTCTTCGTGAAAACGAAAGGAGTCTCGCATTCGGGAAGAAGGTTTTGGGCAGGAGCATTTTTATGCTTCATGTTCACATCAGTGGGGTCACGTTCGTAATCTCTTGGGGCAGTAAGCTACATGTTTGCAAGAGGTAAGACGTGATCTCTAAGAAGGAACTAGGGTTGGGGGATGGCAGGTCGTTTGCCTTCGTGTTTGCGAAGGGCTGTCAATTTTCGCAAATGATAAGCCAGATTATCCATCGCATTTGTGGAGCCCAGGTCACATTCGGGATGAGTATTTCTGAGGCGATGGTGACTTTGCCTTCGTGATCGGGAGGGGGCTTTCGCGATTGTGAAGAAGGAATGCCTGGGCAGAATATTATTTTAATACGGGGCTCATTGTTCCCATTTCTCACTTGGCTTGGCTAATTTTGGAGCTTCTTTGAGGCAGATTTTTATCAAGCACTATAAGGTGAGTGATTTCTACCTAATATCAGTTAAATACATGGATTATGAATAGATTTTAACATAAAAATTAGAGGAATTATGGGATTTGTTGAAAAACCTACGGTTTAGTAATACATGGATCGGGCAGTACGCCTCAACAGTGCTATGAAATAGTATTGTGGATCGTTCATACGGCCTCAACAGTATAATTGAGATGCATCCACGTATAAGTCTGTAGGACCTCGGCAATGTACACTATTATTAGGGATCGGACTGTACAACCTTGGTATAAATCGTGCGTAATATCGCTATGAGTCAGAATATACATGAGATTTCTTTTTTGACATGAAACTTGACATTTACTTGATGTTGATTATTCTTTTGAGATAGTACCTAGTATTTGAGGATTTCATATTATTAAATGTTGAAGGATCATGTTATTTAAAGTCACTTATTTCATCGATATTTATTGTGTTCCATGCATGTCTATGTTTCATGCTCTTTATTTATTGGACAACTAGTAAGTGTCGATATCGAACCCTCGTCACTACTTCTTCGAAGCTAGACTAGATACTTATTGGATGCATTAATTTACATACTCATACTACACTTCTGTACTAATGGTGGAGGTACTAAGGAAGGTACTTCAGGCGGTCATCAGGCGCGCATACACATAATTCAGAGACTTAGTGGTGAGTTTCTCCCCCATGCCCCGATCTGCAGTACCCTGAGTCTCCTTATTTTACTTATCATTTCTGTCTATTTTATTTCAGACAATAGTCATAGTGGTTTGTATATTCTACTAGATTTCTCGTGCACTTATGACACTGGATTTTGAGAATTTTTAGTAGATTATTATGGTTTGCCTAATATTATCATCATTTTGTTTTATGTTTCATTTATACTTTATGTCTTAGTAAGAACGTAAGTATGTCTCTATGGTTCCATCATTTAACTTCATTTATTTAATGAAACTCAAGATTTTAAGAGTATAAAAATAGATAATTAAATTGATGGTCACTTTTGCCCTGCCTAACGGCGACGTTGGGTGCCATCACGATCTATGGTGAGAAATGGGTCGTGAAATATGTATAACATGATCCTCAACAGAAGAATATATACGAAGTCATCAAATACCAAATATTGCCTTGAATGGAATATACGTCACCAATATCAGGTGCAAATGTCAAATTCGATTAAGGATACTTGTATATGCACTAACTCTCTATCGAAACACACAATTCTGGCGAGAATAACGGCTCGATCCCATAAAAGTGGTATTGCATGATACTGCCGAGGTTGTAGGGGCCAATCCATAAGTGTATATCATAATATTGCACAGCTGAACGGTCTGTTCCCATAAGAGTGGTATCGCATGATACTTCCAAGGTCGTGCAGCCCGATCCTAAGTGTATTATTACATGATAATGTCGAGGAAAGCGATATGATCCCATAAGATAAATATTACATGACACTCCCCAGGTGAATGGCCCAATCTCATAGGAATAGTTTTACATGATACTGCCAAGGCGAAGGACTCGTTCCCAACTTGTGAAGTTACGTGCGAGTTTAAGTGGTCGCGAAGCTACCAATCAAGTAAGTACATCATGAGGATATGTATATAAGAGGAATCATAGCTATACAAAATAATCAAGTATTCTACCGTGTTCTTAAAGTAGAAAAGCTCAGCAAGCTACACGTCTAATCTTATGCTGAATCACAAAGTGGAGCATTTAAACAGGTAACAACAACTCAAATAATAGTGTGAAACCATGATATAAGTCTAAGTCTACCTGGACATATCAAGAATCTATCGTACGCATAGATGATCTTTACCTCGTGTGTACGTATCTCCTATAACATGCAGCACTTAACAAATTGAATACCTACATATATAAGTTCTCTCTTACAAGATTAGGTAAGAGAATTACCTTACTCTGAAATCTGATAATCGAATTCCAATACCTCTATAACACCTAAAACCAATGCCAAACTATGTGAAACTAGCCAAAGAACATTAAAACCAATCAATACATAATCAAAACTCATAATTCATCAATTAGAAACAAATTCCCAACTCCGCACAAAAATTCAACAAAAATAAATCCCTAGCCTAAGCACCTAAATTCCAAAAAAATCTCAAATCTAAATATTACCCATAGCATCACGAACTCAAATGTATACATTGTTTCCAATTTAATGACCAATTTTGTGGTCAAAACTCAAAAATATCATTTCTAGGTTTTCTTCCCAAATCCCATATTGTCTTATAATTTTCATGTTAAAATTCATGTATAATCCATATATTTAGCTCACAATTGTAATGAATTGACTGGATGTTTTGAGTAATTCATATAATTTTTATATGTTTATGATTTTATGACTTACGAGGTTGATTGGTTTCATTCCGGGAAGATTTCTGGTTGAATTGGACAATTTGATTCTTGGCATATAAGCCTAAGGTTTTATGTTGACCAATGGTTGACTTTTGTCGAAACCCCCCCCCCCCTCCCCCGAAACAGTATTTTGATGGCTTCGATAGCTTTGTATCGTGATTATAGAATTAGGCATATGCCCAGAATCGAATTCGGAAGTTCGTAGGTTTATTTTTGTTGTTTTGCCAAAAATTGATAATTTGAGGTTAGAAGTTTGACCATAGATTGACTTTTTGATATCGGTCTTAGAATGTGATTTTGGGACTTGGAATAGGTACATTATGTTATTAGAACTTGTCTGCAGAATTTGGTATCATTTGGAGTTGAATTGATAGGATGCAGACGCTTAAATTCAATTCTAGAAGTTCTCGACATTTACTTTGAAATTCATGTGTTTAGGTGTCCAATTCATAGTTTTATATGTTATTTTTGTGTATAGATCATGCGAGAAAGTTCTTATGATGCTTTTAGACTTATGTGGATGTTTGGTTTGGAGGCGCGAGGGCTCTTATGAGTTTCAAACATATTTCATAATATTTTGGACTTAAAAAAATAGAACCTGGTGTGCTGGTTCTTCTGTTGTCGCAGTTAGAACGCCAGGGTCGCAGTTAGAACCTTAGCAGGGAATCACATGTATCACAATTGCGATGCCGGGGTCACAATTGTGACGGTGACTTGGGGCTGGGTTAGGTTTGCATTTGCGACAACTTTGTCACTTTAGGTGGCGCATTTTCGAGCCCATCTTTGCATTTGCGAGAAATTACCTAAGCCTATCAGTGCCGCAATTGTAAGCTTTTATTCGCAATTGTGAATCCATGTCACAATTGAGACAATTGCAACTCCATAAAAGGCTAGAAAAATTGGGATTTAGTCTTATTTTTCACATTTTGGAACCCTAGACTCGGCAGGAGGTGATTTGGAGAGGAGATTTTCATATACAAATATTGTGTAAGTGATTTTAATAAATTTTCAACTATATTTCATGATTATATCTTAGATTTAATATTAAATTTGTGTAAATAAAGAAGGAAAAATTAGGAACTTTTTTCAAGTTTTTAAAAAATAAGAATTTTAGTTTTTAGAGCCGATTTGGGCTCGAATTTTGAAACTAGTCATATATATATGGACTCGTGGGATTATGGGTAGTCAGAATCTACCCTTGGATTTGGGTTTTGACCGAGCGGACCCGAGGTTGACTTTTGTTGACATTTTTAAGAAAAGTGTAAAGATCATAGCTTTATCTGTTGTAATTGTTTTCCCTTATACTGTTTGATGATATTAAGTCAATTTTGGTTAGATTTGAGCGGTGTAGAGGCAAATTTAAGGATAAAATCTATTTTTGAGGTTGAGTTTTCCTAGCTGAGGTAAGTACCTTGCCTAACTTTGTGTGAGAGAACTGCCTGTTAGAAATTGGGACTAATTATGCTATTTGTGTTATGTGAAAGTCGTGTACGCAAGGTGACGAATGGGTATATGAGTTATATGTAGTATTTGATCGGTTTAGGCTAATTAGACTCTTTAAATACCTTTAATTTTAACTGCCATATCATATTTTTAAAATCTTATTGTTAATCTACTGTTACATCTGATAGTCTATCAATACATGCCTTATTTGACTTTGTCAATACTTGTTCCACCTCTTACATGATACTTTGCTCTAATATGCTTTAGTTGAAGTTATTTGTCTTCCCTATTGCCATGTCAAATATTTACTTGTTGGATTACTTTATTTGGATAAAACTGAGATATTCTCGCTCCAGAATGTTCCTCGTATGTATTTTTCCTTCAAAGTGGCGTCCCTCCCCCACCCCACCCCCCCAAAAAAATATGTATGTGATTTTATACGCGTTGGGTAGGCCTTGAGGTGAAATAACCTTGTTCTGGACAAAATTAGAGAAGTTCCCGTCACCAGCGCTAAAGGCAGTGTAGGGGTGCTAGCCCTGGCGCTGGGAAAACAAGCATTATGGAAATTGCGCCACATGTAGCACCCCACGCTACCTGTGGCGCTACAATGGATAATTTTTTATCTTTTGCTTCTTTTTTACTCTAATCTCGTTCCTTTCGTCCCCTATTTTCTCTAGATGATTCATACATATCTAATACCAGGAATAAGCATAAATCAATATATTTTACATCCGAATTCCACGAAACACGAGTAAAACATGAGGCGATATACATATAAATATATATATATATATATATATATTTTATGCTTAATATCAGAGATCATCTTAAAACACTTCTGAAAACTCTTTCACAATATGTATTGATTCGAGCATTGGGGAGTCATCTTTCATATCCCGGACATATGCGAGATGCACCACACACCCATTACTCATTAGCATAAAAAATATATATATATATATTTTATGCTTAATATCAGAGATCATCTTAAAACACTTCTGAAAACTCTTTCACAATATGTATTGATTCGAGCATTGGGGAGTCATCTTTCATATCCCGGACATATGCGAGATGCACCACACACCCATTACTCATTAGCATAAAAAATATATATATATATATTTTATGCTTAATATCAGAGATCATCTTAAAACACTTCTGAAAACTCTTTCACAATATGTATTGATTCGAGCATTGGGGAGTCATCTTTCATATCCCGGACATATGCGAGATGCACCACACACCCATTACTCATTAGCATAAAAAATATATATATATATATTTTATGCTTAATATCAGAGATCATCTTAAAACACTTCTGAAAACTCTTTCACAATATGTATTGATTCGAGCATTGGGGAGTCATCTTTCATATCCCGGACATATGCGAGATGCACCACACACCCATTACTCATTAGCATAAAAAATATATATATATATATTTTATGCTTAATATCAGAGATCATCTTAAAACACTTCTGAAAACTCTTTCACAATATGTATTGATTCGAGCATTGGGGAGTCATCTTTCATATCCCGGACATATGCGAGATGCACCACACACCCATTACTCATTAGCATAAAAAATATATATATATATATTTTATGCTTAATATCAGAGATCATCTTAAAACACTTCTGAAAACTCTTTCACAATATGTATTGATTCGAGCATTGGGGAGTCATCTTTCATATCCCGGACATATGCGAGATGCACCACACACCCATTACTCATTAGCATAAAAAATATATATATATATATTTTATGCTTAATATCAGAGATCATCTTAAAACACTTCTGAAAACTCTTTCACAATATGTATTGATTCGAGCATTGGGGAGTCATCTTTCATATCCCGGACATATGCGAGATGCACCACACACCCATTACTCATTAGCATAAAAAATATATATATATATATTTTATGCTTAATATCAGAGATCATCTTAAAACACTTCTGAAAACTCTTTCACAATATGTATTGATTCGAGCATTGGGGAGTCATCTTTCATATCCCGGACATATGCGAGATGCACCACACACCCATTACTCATTAGCATAAAAAATATATATATATATATTTTATGCTTAATATCAGAGATCATCTTAAAACACTTCTGAAAACTCTTTCACAATATGTATTGATTCGAGCATTGGGGAGTCATCTTTCATATCCCGGACATATGCGAGATGCACCACACACCCATTACTCATTAGCATAAAAAATATATATATATATATTTTATGCTTAATATCAGAGATCATCTTAAAACACTTCTGAAAACTCTTTCACAATATGTATTGATTCGAGCATTGGGGAGTCATCTTTCATATCCCGGACATATGCGAGATGCACCACACACCCATTACTCATTAGCATAAAAAATATATATATATATATTTTATGCTTAATATCAGAGATCATCTTAAAACACTTCTGAAAACTCTTTCACAATATGTATTGATTCGAGCATTGGGGAGTCATCTTTCATATCCCGGACATATGCGAGATGCACCACACACCCATTACTCATTAGCATAAAAAATATATATATATATATTTTATGCTTAATATCAGAGATCATCTTAAAACACTTCTGAAAACTCTTTCACAATATGTATTGATTCGAGCATTGGGGAGTCATCTTTCATATCCCGGACATATGCGAGATGCACCACACACCCATTACTCATTAGCATAAAAAATATATATATATATATTTTATGCTTAATATCAGAGATCATCTTAAAACACTTCTGAAAACTCTTTCACAATATGTATTGATTCAAGCATTGGGGAGTCATCTTTCATATCCCGGACATATGCTAGATGCACCAAACACCCATTACTCATTAGCTTTCTAGCCTTAAGTTAAGAAATAAACTTACCCACAAGCGTACTCATTTCACCTCTAATTATAATTTTATCTAACCCAATAAATTAGAATTTAAATTTCTTCACATAGCATGAAAAGAAGATAACTAGTCTATACCAGTGTTAATATAAAAGTCAACCATACCTAACAAGTTCAAATCGGCTAACATTTCTCAGTCATGAACTATGATGATGCAATTTCTAAATATATACTCAACTTTAACAGCTTTCCCTATAGGCGTGGAGACCTCAAATGGGGCCCCTAATTGTTCGGGTGTTTTTTCAAACTTGACGCAAAAATAAGGAGACACGTAGGAGAAAGTTGAACTAGTATCAACTAATACATAAGAAAGGTGACCACAAACGGAGAGAATATATGAAATAACATTGTCAAACGCCTCAGCATTCTGGCTGTCTAGAACTGCATAGAATTTTGGCTGGTCCGCCTCCTCCCTGAGCACCACCTCTATTGGCACCACGCCCAGTCTAGGTATTAGGTGCCCAAACTGGAGGAGGTTCTACTAACAAATTACATATGGATTGCCGGAGCTGCTGGATCCTTCCCTGGAGCATGCCTGAGTCGTGGAAAATCTTTTATAAGGTGACCTATGTAGCAGTGATAACATCCTCTCTGACCAAAAGGCATTTCCCAAGATGTTTTTTATTGCACGTGGAACAAATAGGATAGAGAACCGAGTCTGACTTTGAATTGTTGAATTGTGCCCTAAATAGGTCAGACCCTTACTCTGCTGGCCTTGTCTGAATGGAGTTTATTATGATACAAGTCAGCTACTGACTGAATCTGAGTTGAATGATTCATGTTCTTTTCCCTAACTTAAAGTCCACTATAGCTACTTGGTTATAGCCTTCTTGCCATTTTCTCTAGCTTTCCTGGAAATTTTATCAAAAGCCTCCTTACACGTAGCCATATTGACAACTTGAAGATAAGTCTTGACATCCTGATGTGAAGTCATATCTTTTTCCATATGTGGCTTCAAGCCTTCAATGAACCTTCTCATTTTTTCTCTCTTTGTCGGTATCGAATTATATGTATACTATACCAAATTTGTAAATTTCATCGCATACTCTGTCACTAACATGGTACCCTGTTTAAGATGTTTGAATTGGCATCGAAGTTCATCCATCCGACTGATAGGCAAAAACTTATCCCAGAAAGCTTCTTTGAACTGTGGCCAAGTAAGTGGCGGTAATGTAGAATCTCTGTCCTCCTTTTAACCTCTCCACTATTGTCCTATTGCTATTCAATCAAAACCATATCAATTAGGTGGATTATATTTCAATACAACCCAAATAAACAAATATTTCCTTTATCTCTTCCAAAATAAAATTGGTTCATTTGGTTTATCTGTACCATTATAAGCATGAGGTTTTAATATCAGAAAGGCATGTGGATTAATTCTTCCTCTTAGTAACTTCACTAGATGGGCAATATTTATAGGGACAATTGGTGGTGTTACCTCGAGTGGATCTTGAAAATCATCTCCTATAACCTCTTCATCTAAATCATGAGGGCCCCGAGGAGGAGCATGAACACGCGTAGCCCGACCACCAGTTAGAGGGGCTAGGGACTCCAGAAAGTCCAAAATTCTACCAATTCATTCATCCTACTGATGTGGTTGATTTGTCCTGAGTGGGTTGGGAGGGGGTGTGACTTCAACATGATCATCAACAACCTACTGAGGTGGAGCATGTGCCTGTCTAGTGGCTCTACCACGAGCCTGATTTCCTCTGGCATTTCCACCTCTACCACTAGAATTTTGACCTCTACCTCTCTCTTTCTCTCTCTTTGCCATGTCCTGTAAGTGCAGTTGGTGTTATTAATGTGGCATGCACCTCTGTTATTGCTTCTTCATGATTAGCAGCTAATCTTTCAACATTTTTAGCAGCAGAGGGATCTTGTCCAAATCATCTTGTTCACTAAAATGAAAGATAAATGGGCGTTAGAATTCTGAAATATCACGATAAAAGAATCAAAGGAAAAAAAATTCTTAACATGCCTTGCAGCCTCACAGATATAAGTATGGTGCATATCATACTCATAAGTGGGACTCTACTAGAAATAGCTCATAACTTCCTAAGACTCCCTAAACCGAACTCTGATACCAACTTTTCACACCCCAAAATCTAAGGTGGGACGTGATTGGCACCCAACTTATGCAACCTGTCGAGTGAACCCTTAACTCAATTATACTAAGAATCATGATAACTGAAGTAAACCAAAATGCCATGACATAAGTATTAACAATAAAAAACTAAATTCAAATTCAGAGCTAAGTCATAAATCTAAATTAAATACCCAACTGAGAGTAAAAACTGTATAATACTTACTAGACTAAGTCACGAGCCTTTTTGAGTACTGAGCATATATGTCTTTTGGGTATACTTCGCACTCAAAGAAAATATAAATAAATACTGACTTTGAGTTCCACCCAAAAGAGAGCGGAAAAATGTTGGGCTAAAAGCTGGTCCTATCATGCAGTCCTTGGAACGTGACCAATAGTATCTTCATCCAAGAAATGAAAAGAAGTTAGCCCTCGCGGGCTAAGTATCATAATAGCATACCCAACAAGTCTCATGGCCTACCTCCTAAAAATGTGGAGCGAGACCTTCTGGGGTAAACATAACAAGAAAGAAATACGTCCACAGAAAGCATGTAAGTAGTATAAGAGCTGAAAACTAACAACACACAGAAGTCTAAAGTTGTAGGTTGATCTTGCAAGCACATAGATAAAAGTGGAACTGTAAGGTAATAGCTATATTGAAATAGAAATTGAGTTACACATAGTGGCCCTACGTACGTGAGATGTAAGAACATGCATGGGAGAGTGTCGGTTTATCTCCGCAGAAAATAATAGCCCCTACGAGCGTGGGGTAGCTAACTATGGCCTTGTGGCACTCACGCAAGGGGAGGTCAGCTAGCTCTCCCTTCAATGTGATCACATTAATGTATAAATAAATACTAGAACTAAATACATAACTAAATGTAAATATTATTGCGGAAGCCAAATGTATATAGTGTGAATAAGTCACAACTACTATACCAAAAATTATGGCAGCCACCAAATAATAAATAAGATAATAAAATAATAATAAAAGAAACACCAGAATTTACGAGGTTCGGCTAATTTTGCCTACTCCTCGGACACAACCAATATTTTATTCTACTCCAAAATACAAGTGAAATAATACTAAAGAGAGAAGATATAAATGCCTTAAGAAGATAAGAAGGCAAATGAGAGGTGTAATTGAATCCTAAATATTAGACCTTCTTTTATAGGGAAAATTCCAACCAAAAATCTTCTACCCACCGATGTGGGACAAATTCGTTTTGCCAAATTCAACAAATCTCCACCTTGGCAAAAATTCCACATCTTCAATTTTCTCTCTATAACAAATTTTGGTTGTGTCTTCATCTTCAATCTTCAGTGTTCAACAATGTTGATCAAATTCAAACAATGTTGAAACTTGATCGCANCAAGCTCCTTTAGCAATCCTTGAATCCAAATTGCCTCATTCACAACCTCTATAATAGCCATGTACTCCGCCTCTATCGTAGACAAAGCAACTGTTGACTGTAAAGTAGACTTCCAACTAACTGGTGCCTTTGCAAAAGTAAACACATAACCAGTAGTTGATCTTCGTTTGTCCATATCACCCGCAAAATCTGAGTCATAATATCCAACTATAGATTGATTGTCTTCCTGCTCAAAAACTAACCCGACATCTACAGTATTATGAATATACCGTAGAATCCACTTCACAGCTTGCCAATGCTCCTTTCCTGGATTATGCATATATCTGCTAATAAATCCAACAGCTTGCGAAATGTCAGGTCTTGTACAGACCATTGCATACATCAAGCTACCAACAGCATTTGCATATGGTACCTTTGGCATATACTCTCGTTCAGCTTCATCCTTTGGCGACATAGTAGTACTTAGCTTAAAATGGGGAGCAAGTGGAGTACTAACTGGCTTAGTCTTGTCATCTATGCCAAAATATTGCAGTACTCTCTTCAAATATTCTTTCTGAGATAAACAGAGTTTCTTTGAACGTCTATCTCTTCTTATCTCCATGCCAAGAATTTTCTTTGCCTCACCTAAATCCTTCATCTCGAACTCCTTCTTCAGTTGAATCTTCAACTTATCAATTTTGTCTGAATTCTTGGAATCTATAAACATATCATCAACATATAGGAGAAGATATATAAAGGAACCATATTTAAGCTTACGCAAATACACACAATGATCGTATTTGCTTCTCTTGTATCCTTGCAGCAACATAAACTTATCAAATCGTTTGTACCATTGTCTAGAAGATTGTTTCAATCCGTACAACGATTTTTCAAGTTTGCACACCATATTTTCCTTTGCAGCAACTTTGAATCCTTCTGGCTGAGTCATGTAGATTTCCTCCTCCAAGTTTCCATGTAAAAACGCAGTTTTTACATCCATCTGAACTAGTTCCAAATCCAA
>MU736338.1:109372-119509 GCA_026770625.1 Nicotiana glauca
TTTTGGAAGGACCCCAAATATCAGAGTGTACATAATCCAAAATGCCTTTAGTATTATGGATTGTTGTACCAAATTTAACCCTTGTCTATTTTCCTTTGACACAATGCTCGCAAAACTCCAAAATTGCAAGCTTTTACCCCTTTCAACAATCCTTGATCTGATAGAGTTTTCAAGGATTTTCCTCCAGCATGTCCCAAGCGCATGTGACATAGCCTGGTTGCTCATGCCTCTTTGTCGTCACTGAACGTCACTGTCGATGTTCCAATAACTGTACTACCACGATAGCGGTACATGATATTATTTTTCCGATTAGCCTTCATTACAACTAGTGCACCAGAGCATACTCTCATCACTCTATTTTCTGCAACGATTTTGAACCCTTTTGATTCTAGGGCTCCCACACAGATGAGATTCTTCTTCAAATCCGGTACATATCGAACATCTTTTAATGTTCTGATTATTCCATCATGGTTCCTTAATCGAATTAAACCAATGACATATGAGGTAAGAGGGTTGTTATCCGCTGTGTGGATGACTCCATATTCTCCTTCTTGAAATTCCACGAACCAATCCCTGTTGGGACACATATGATAGCTACAAGCCGAGTCCATCAACCATATATCTGATGATGTTGATGGCTCCGTTGTAACTAATGAGAAATCTGAATCATCACAATCAGCTACATTTGAATCCATAATGGCCTTTCCATTGTTATGTTTGGCCTTATTATTCAACTTCGGACAGTCTTTCTTCCAGTGCCCCTTTTCTCGACAAAAGGCACATTCATCTTTGCTGGGTTTAGATCTTGACTTAGATCTTCCTTTCCTTGTCCTCGTTTGATTTTGAGAACGACCCCTCACGAACAGTGCTTCTCCTTCTCCGCCCTTCTGTTTTTCTCGCTTTCTTTGTTCATAGCTGTACAAAGCCGAACAAACTTCTCTGAGAGAAACTTCGTCATTTCCATGGAGTAGAGTAGTTTCAAGGTGCTCGTACTCATCAGGAAGTGACGCCAACAACATCAAGGCCAAGTCACCATCATCATAAGTTGTATCCATATTTTGCAAATCTGTGACCAACTTATTAAAACTAGTGATAAGTTCATTCATCGTGGTACCAGGAACATAGATAAAGTGAAACAGTCTCTTCTTCATTTATAATTTATTTTGACTATTTTTCTTCAAAAATTTATCCTCCAGTGCTTTCCATAATCTACTTGCAGAATTTTTCTTTGTGTATGGATATTTCTGCTCTCTAGCATGGTAGGATCGAATGGTACCGCAAGCGACACGGTTGAGAATCTTCCAATCTTCTTCTCCAATAACATCTGGTTTCTTTTCTTCAATGGCCAGATCTAGCCCTTGTTGAAAAAGGACATCTAGAACCTCGCCTTACCACATCCCAAAATGTCTGGACCCGTCAAAAATTTCTACCGCAAATTTCGCATTTGACACAATTCTTGTCATAAGCGAAGATGACAATGATGACGTATTGTTGACACTTGATGTAGATTCTTCTTGTTTATTGTCTTCCATTTTGACACAAATATTATTTAATAGCTGACGACACAAATCAAGATTATTTCCTTTCTGGTGTGGAAGATCAAACTACGTTGCAACCACAGAGCAACTCAGACAGAACCTTGACTCAGTTACCAAGATAAATCTTTTCTGATGTGGAAGATCAGACTGTGCTGCAACCACAGAGCATACTTAGACAGTACCTTGGCTCTGATACCAATTATTGCGGAAGCCAAATGTATATAGTGTGAATAAGTCACAACTACTATATCAAAAATTATGGCAGCCACCAAATAATAAATAAGACAATAAAACAATAATAAAAAGAACATCAGAATTTACGAGGTTCGGCTAATTTTGCCTACTCCTCGGACACAACCAATATTTTATTTTACTCCAAAATACAAGTAAAATAATACTAAAGAAAGAAGATACAAATGCTTTAAGAAGATAAGAAGGCAAATGAGAGTGTGTTTGAATCCTAAACATTAGGCCTTCTTTTATAGGGAAAATTCCAACCAAAAATCTTCTACCCACCGATGTGGGACAAATTTGTTTTACCAAATTCAACAAATATCACCAACAAAGGCACATAAATACACATAAAATGTAACTCTATCACATATAAAGTCGTAGTGAACAAGAATTATGCAAACTGAATATTAGAGTACAAGGAGACCTGGCTTAGATTTATTAAACACATGGAGCCCGTGGATTCTAATAAAATTCCCTACTAGGAGAATAAGCCTCAGCTCACCTCAAGACGACAAGCTTAACTTCCACTTCACACTTCCTTTAAGAAATTTCGGACCCCAATTTCACAATCTACATGATAAATCAGTTCAATTTACATCAATACATGCCTAAAGCTTGCAACTTTATTCCCATTAATTTAGGGACATTGGTTCAAAACCTCTAATTTGTGAGTTTTTCCTCGATTACATGGGAGCAAAACTTACCAACTTCATTCTTTACAATACAATGGGTACAATCCTCCTTAATAACATTACCCAGTCAAAGGTTTTCTTTTTTCACAAATTTAAGCCTTCATTATCAATTTCTCCTTGTACCACTCAACCCTAACTCCTGTTTGCAATTGAAATAACCCATCTCAATAATAGAGTAGACACTTTTAATAAGAAAGTAGTGAAGAAAACTAAAAGGAAGAAGTAATTTTCTTATCATGTTCTTTTCAATTGAAAGAATACAAGCAACGAGAAGGAAAAACGTTGCTGCCTTTAAGCTTCGACCAAGACGAGAACTCTAAATCTATGTACCAATTCTTAATGTTTCATTCCATTGCCTTTTCCTTAAGATTTCCAATCCATATATATCAAAGTATGAAGGTTGCGGAGATGAGGATGCTCAGGTGCATGTGCGGGCCTCACCAGCTTAGATAAGATCAAGAATGAAGTTATTCGGGAGAAGGTGGGGGTGGCCCTGGTGGATGAGAAGATGCGGGAAGCGAGGCTTAGGTGGTTCGTGCATGTGCGGAGGAGAAGCTCCGATGCCCCAGTGAGGAGTTGTGAGAGGCTGGCGGTGGTTGGCGCGAGTCGAGGTAGAGGGAGGCCCAAGAGGTATTGGGAAGAGGTGATCAGGCAGGACATGGCTAGAATGCGGATTTCCGAGAGTCTGGAGGTCTAGTATTAGGGTTGTAGGTTAGGGACTCCTAGTATTTTTCGTACTTCTTTCCCGGGGTTGGGGGGTTTGGTAGGGCTCTCTATAGATAATTTGTGTATTGTATTGTTCCCCCTCATGGTAGCTACTGGTCGATATCACTGTATGCCATTTTATTTATGGTTTATGGTTTATGTTTAGATAATTATTTATGTGATTTCTGTTGGAGATACTAATGCTCTCTTGTTTTTGTTTTTGTTTTTCTTTTCCTTGTCCTGGGCCGAGGGTCGATTGGAAACAGCCTCTCTGCCCTTTCGGATAGGGGTAAGGCCTGTGTACGTATTACCCTCCCCAGACCCTACTTTGTAGGATTATACTGGGTAGTTATTGTTGTTGTATATATCACGTGACCATAGTCCATGTGATTAGTCTAATTCTCTTTTTGTTAATTTCATTCTCTTATCTTTTTTTTTTTTTTTGGTCTTTATCAATTTATCATTTCACACCACTACTAATCTATATCTATATCTATATCTATCTATCTATCTATATTATATTAAAAGCACGAAGGCCCTTAGAGAAATGTCGTTCATCTTTTTTATCCTTTAAAATTAGAGTTCAAACTAGACAAAATAGTCTTTTAATTACTATCCTAATATTTAGAAATATTTATTTAATAACTTTCCTAATATTTAAGAATAGTCATTTAATTATTTTTCTAATATTTAAAATTTCGAAAATTAAAGTTTATATATATTAAATATTTTCTTATTCAAACTATATAGAAACTTCTATATTTAAGAATTTTAATTTACTCCAATGTTTGGGCCTTGGCGCTCTCGAGCAGTTAACTCCAATGTTTGGGCCTTGGCGATCTCATCGTCGATATCAATAACATCCTCTTTGACCTTTTCCAAGGTTTTAATCCTCATGTGGTACTTAGAATGAATCTTTTAAATAATGAGTAAATCCCTTTGGAGCTGAAGTTTGGATTTAAACCTATCAACCTTGGTCAAAAGGCCATCCCGCTCAGATATCGTGATGCTAAGGCTAAGATCGAGATCACAGATTGTGGTTATAAAAACCTTATTGTATTACATGATCCTCTTATACCTATCGTATATCTGGGCAAGCTTCTCCTTAGAAGTGGCAGCCTCTTCATCTTTGGAGTTCAAGGCTACCTCCAAGTTATTCACTCGTTTAATAGAGGCAGACTCGCGTTCGGCAGTAGTGAGCACGGCATCTTGAACTTCAGACCACTTTGCCTTAGATTCTTAGAATCGAATATTTAATTAAGAATATTCTTGACTAAGTTCCACTATCTCCTTCTTGCTAAGCTGCATTCGGGCCTCAAGATCACTCACCTTCGCGGCTTTCACCTCTAGCATCTGGAGATGCGCAGCTAGCTAACTCCTATCAGCCAACAATTGATCTTGCCTAGAGTTGAGTCCCTCTTTGTCGAGGATCAACTCCTTAAGTCCCTTGGAAGCAAGGAAGTTGGCCTTCCAAGCAAATACCAAAATTAGAAACCCTACCGTAACAAATCAAGAAGGAAAAAACAGTAAAAGAACAAGTATAATACTGATGATACATTGTACATGATCTTATTTATTAAACACTCCCCCGAAAGAGAGTGTATTTTCTTCTTATCTTTCTCTGAAGCCAGCGGCTTCAGATAATTGGCGAGTTCCACCTGCTTGGACATCAGATGGCACTTCATTGACACCGAGAGTGAGACACTCCTCCTCCCCTGGGAATCTGTAGGAGGGGCGAGTAGTTGTGCCAACTCCCGTGATCTGGGGACTAGAGAGTAGGGACATCCTCCTCTCGTACGTCTACGGCCGGTGGGGGAGATATAGCAGTTGTTGGTGATAAAGATATGTCCAGCATGGAAGGAGATGAAGTTGATGGTGTTGTAGGTTAAGAAGCAGGTGCGGTAGAGAAAATTCTATTTATTGGTTTCTTACCAACCAAAGGCATAAGAGGCCCAATGTCTGGCCTCACAGGACCGGAAGCAGCAACTAGGACCAGAGAGGGAGAATCGGTATTCTCCACTAAGTCAAATTCTCCCTAGAGCTCTCGGTCATCGTCCTCGGTTGAGGTTCTAAGCTCTTCAAACTGAGCATTTTGTTGAGCTGATGAAGGTCATTGTCTCATTTGCAGGGAAGCTCCTTCATCACTGGCTTCCCCGTCATCGTCAATAACTAGTGTGGTTGTGGCTAGCTCGGGCGCGGCTTTCTTTGATTTCTTATTTTTACCCTCGGTCGAGAAAAGGTGCCACCTTTTTGGTTGCTTTTTCTCTGGCTAGAAACTCTGAGAAGAAGCAACTACAATGAAAGCAGACCCGAAGGCACCCTTTCAGGTGAGAGCTCCTGGAACAACCTCGCAGCCTCTACGGGATCGACCAAAAGATCCTCCTCAGGGATGGAGACAGAACCCTGAGGGAGACCTGAATCTAACAAAACGGTAGGGTTATCCAGTTTTCTTATAAACAAAGATAAAATGAAGGTAGAGTTAGTTTATCATGGTTCTTGGCCCTCCATCCATATTTCGGGGGAAATTCCTTCCACAAGCGGGTTTCGGGCGTAGTGATATCCAGAATCTTCTGAACCCAAGGTCCAGGCCTTCAGCCCTTGGAAGTGTCCACTGAGTTGCCGAAATAATGAATGAAGAATGGTTAAAAATGACATGAAGTAACCTATATTTTTAGAGAAAAAAATAAATTATGAACTTACGTGAATGAGTGCAGGATTCGGGGAAACACAGATTTGTAACCAGGATGATATCCCTAGTGGCAATGACGACAAACCACTCCATCCACCCATGGTCATTATCGGCATCTGTGCTGGTGAGCAAAGCATGGTGACCACGCTTGCTAAGATTTATTACTCCCCCACAAAAGATCTTGGGGGAGTAGAGATTAATCATATGAGCCAAGGTGAGGGGCTCCTTCTTTTTCTGGCACAGCCGCTATAGACATGCCACCTTTTGCCAAATCGAAGGGCCACCTATGCCAAACAAACCTGGTATCGGTGGCACATTTCCAAAGTGGCAGGATCAAGTCCCTCACTCAAAGAAAATGGACCCAGAGTGAAGGGATATGTGTAAAAATATGTAAAACCCTTCTTCGTGAAGGTCACTCGCTCCACCAGATCGGGAGCAATGATGTTCAAGGCGTGGCAGTCACAGTCCTCATTCACAACAGAAATACTGAAAGGGTGAATGGAAGAAGGGTATTTGCCAACAGCCCAAGTGTGAGGGTTTGAAGTAGGGAACTTCTCTTCGAAGTCCTTGGTTGTGTTGAGATATTTGGGGATGATGGTACTCACCGTAGGAGGATCAGCATCAACATCGACCTCTTTGTCTTTGCTCCTCTTCGATCCCCCAACGAAGAGAAAACCAGAGTTTTTGGAAGAATTAGGGTAACAAGCAATAATCAGCAGTAGGTAATAGAAGTTTTTTGAAGAAGATCAAAGAGAGATGAAATGAGTCGGGTATTAAATGCGAAGAAACATGTGTCTTACCAAGCGTCAGAAAGGTTTTAGAAAACTTTCCGCCAAGAAAGGAATCTTCACCAACTTCCCGATAATATAAAGATGTGCCACCGGAAAGTAGCGGGACTATTAATATAGGGTAAAACGGTTCATATTAAATGCTCGAATGACAGAGTGACACGTGGAACCAAGGGCAGATAGAAGATGAAGTGAGTTGAAACCAAGACTGGAGACAACAACTTCAGTTGCACCGGGTAGATCCCGAAGGGGACATTATTAATGGGAGCAAACGAATATTTGTCACCAGATGATATTTAATGAAGAACATTCGTCAATATTAAATGTGCAGCCTTTACAGAAAATTTTAATGTTCATGACCTGCCGTTACATACCCATCAATGACCCCCATTATTGTTATTTAAGAGGGGTTTGATCCTAGGACTTTGTTCCCTAGGTATAGCTATAAATAGTAGCTTCAACAACCATTATAAGACACGAAAATTCTGAAAAACTTATGCTTCACACTATTTTCAAGCTAAAGAATATTTTATATCTAACATTATTCATATCGCTGCCTTCGGAAGCCTTGCTCCCGGAATCAAGCTATCTGTTATTTATCTCGATTTCAACACTAAGTCTTGCATTTTATTCATTTATCATTTGGGATCAAATTGATCTGCTCGTCTATAAAACACGCTATAAATTCAACTGCACCGTTTTACGGGTAAACAATGTCTATTTTTGACGATTCTATTTGAAATAATTAAGCACTAATACTCCATAACACGTAGGGGTAAAATTTACTCGTACGTAGTACTTATGCAAGATGCGTGTCATTTATATAAATAATATTTAAATGATAGATATTCTCACTTAAATTTATTGAGTATCATGATTAAATTGCTTTTTTTATATGAATACCGAACTATTTACCATATGTAGGACAGAAGTATTAAAGTGTAAATAATATTGAAATTCATTCACTCACTCCTCCTCTCTATCTCGCTCAGTCTACTAGTCAAGCATTCTCAAATTAGCTTTAATTCATTAAAAAAACAGGTGATAAATCCCGAGATTAGAGGATTACCAAATTTTCGTCAGCTTTGCATCTTCGAACAGGAAATGGTGAATAGATCAATGTATTAAAGATTCTAAAATAACAGGCTCAACTTAGTTTCACTTGGCTCACATATGATTCAGCTGACTTAATTCTATTTTAACTCTATTTACCTTTTACAACCATAAATGTCTTCAATTAAATAGATATTTGATGAATTCTTCATAGCTTTTTCGCAAGTATTTCTCCCTTTTTTATTGGAGTCTACCATAATAAAATGTTTACAACTAATTTGCAATTTCTTTCACACTTAATTCTGTATCGATCCCAGTTTACCAATTCTAACGTCTAAATATTGGTAATGCAAACCAATTTATATAGTATTAAGTCAACTAAATTGTAATTACATAGTTTCTATAATACGTGAGATTAGTGTTGCTCCCAAACGCACACGCAAGTATACGTGGTCGACAAGTAATATAATGATAAGTTGAGTATCGAACCCATAGAGACTTGTATAAACCACTCACTAAATCACTAAAATTGTTATTCAATCCAGCTAAAATCAAAGTCCAATAATATGATTATATGATACTACGATTCTAAATAATAACTAAATTATCAAGTAACGAGTTGATTGTTGTGTATTCAGTAGAGACAAGTATTCCAGGGTTGTGATCGATTCACCATTCGTATTGTGTTCTAATTAACTCTCCCCCTTCATATATTTCACTCATGGTTGCTAATTAATCGATAAATACTCTCATAGCCTTCTCCCGAAGTACTACTCACATATTCTCAATAGATTAACGCCTATATTCCTATGAAATCAATCTATTAAGAACGCATTAAGATTACGATATTTAATTAAGCATGGTGACTAGGTATATTCCTATCCTAACCACAAATCCGCTCCCCCTAAGAATTAAGATCATTCTCTCTTCAATTCTTCTCTAATCTAAACATGGCTTTCCCAAGCATAGCATAGATAGTAAATAGAACCAAACTGTTGGTCAGACAATTAAGTAATTAAATACAGAATTGAAGAAACAACCATATATTGGTGAATTATAATTAAGGTCAAGCTAATATCAAACAACAATATTCATGGCTAAATCACAACCCCAGAACAATGGGTGTTTAGCCACTCATGATGTAATCAAACAATTGCATAATTGTTGAATCAATTGAAAATACTAGAAAAGGATGAAGAAAACAAGAATTCCTCGCTTCCTCACGATCCCGTGTGTATTGATCACGCCCAACTATGCCTTATAAAAAGGACAATGCGGACGTTGCAAATATAACCCGAGTATTACGCCCAGGGTCGAATCCACAGAGAGTTAACCTATTAATTACTATCTTCGGAACCACTAACTCTTCAGAACCAGCTTTTCAAATATTTGAATCACAGTTGATGGTTTCTTTAGTAACTAAGATTGCAAGTAAATTAAACAGCTGTAAACTAAAACGCTAAGGTTGTAAACAATTATGAGAAAAAGCTAAGGTCGAGATTTCCCCTATTGATGGAATCCTTTCTGTTTATGCTCATACAAATTTACCAACACATCTCTATCAATCATGAACGCTCATCTTACCGTAAATCTCTCCTGAATAATCACAGTAATATACTAATTGCACTCTCCCGAGATACACTAGCTTACTTTATTTAGCACAATTCACTTTAGATTACACCCAAGGCTTCGTTATCCCTAATTCCGCCTTTAAACCCGCAATTATAGATTCCTCTTATAATCTAGGAGTGGTGTTATTCAACAATAACCTAAATATGCACTCTTTTACAAGTTATGCACACTAAATAGGCACAACTAATTGAGGATCCTGTCGATTAACTACAACAAACACGAAGTTGAATAAATAGAGATTTAACTAGCAATTTGTATTCACATAAACAAGAAGTTCATCCCCCAATAGGTTCCATCAAAACCTTAGACAAGGGATTTAGCTACTCATGGCTATGAGAGAACAAACTAAGATAAGATTCATCATAAACTAGCAATAAAAATCAAAGAAAAGAAGAAAGATGTTTTGGGTGATCCCTCACAATTGTTTTCCTTGCCAAGATACTCTAAAAAATAATACATGCCTCTTTTGGGCGAAGTCTAATGTTTAATATAGGGGTTAGGTCTAAAAATCCCATCTTTTACACTTTAGTCCTCAAAGTTTGCTGTGCCTGCCGCGGTTCTGCCACGGTCGCGGTGGAACCGCGGCCAAAGACCCTATCTGAATCTCGAAACTTCTGCAGATGCCTTCCACTGCGGTTCTACCGCGATCGCGGTAGAACCGCGGCCAAACTGCTTCTCTGAATTTCAGGGCTGTCATACGAGGTTCCATTGGGAATTTACACAGTTGGCCGCTTTTTCTCCATTTTTGACTCCAAAACTGCTCCCTAGCCTTCCTTGGACATATATCACCTGCAAATCATGAAAAG
>MDKF010124513.1:0-19888 GCA_026770625.1 Nicotiana glauca
AACATATCACGGAAGAAAAGGTCAACCTGTTGTAGCTCGACTTTCTCTTCTAGATACAAGATATTTGGAGTACCATCATGCAAACTTGGGTACTGCCGAAGTTACCCTAAATGCCGGAGTTGTCTTCATAACCATCTTTCCAAATTTCAACATGTCCCTTTATGACCCGTACCTAACCGAAGCCCTAAAATTCCAAGTCCAAATCCAAGGATCCCCACAAGACAAAGACTCCATCCAGGCTACTCTTCACCACCAAATGGCATGGCGAGTCCAAAATCATGCCATGGATCTTTGCCTACCCGGAAGAGAAAATGCCTTACTCGTAAATATTGATGCTACCAAAGGAAACACCATGTGCACCCAAATACCTAGACAGATTTCCAGAGATGAACTTGTCAAAATCCTTCCTGATTCTTGGATTACAAATTATGAGAAGCTAAGAGAATCAGAGGAATCTCTGCAATTTGGGGAACCACTTTTACCAAAAGAAGTGACAAAGCCGTTTGCATAAGCTTTGACCATTCCCATCTCAAAAAACACAATAAAACCATCTTTTCTTGCAAAATGATTCAACCTAAAGATACAACGGATACATACCCAGAACCTGATGGAGAATTTTTCTGGATTATACAAAGCATCATGGAAGAACATGACTGGTGCTTATATTTTGACAAAGAAGGAAAAAGAATGTGGTGGTTCAAATGCCCTTTCACTGGACACTGCCCATGGGATCTTGGTTGCACTTGCCAAGACTGTATAGAAGATCCAATTGGAGAATATGATGAACATCACCAGCGCAAACCAAAATCCAAGAAAAAGGGGAAAACTACTGAAAGACAATTTCGGGCAAAATATGAAAATAAAGATCCTTCGATTGGTTCATTAAGCCGTCAAGGTAAATATGAATTTCTTGTCAGTTACAAACCCCAAGATTGGCCAAAATTACCAGAAAAATTCACCTCTAGCTGGGAGGATAGTGAAACTACGCCCAAATCCAAACCAACATCATCTCATACCCCAAAATCCAAAAAGCCACCTGAACCTAAAACTCCACCAACCCAAAGGTCCACACACCCACAAATATTCATGATGAGCCCTTCAAGTTCCAGCCACTCCCAAGATTTTCCTCCACTTCAACCTTTTGAAAAAGAGGATATCAGCCATGCTCCAAAAATCTCCAAGAAAAATATAATACTACCGTCTAGAGAAAAAACCCCAACAAGTGACATTGAAGCAACAATGAACTGGGAATCAGAAAATTCCATCTGCTAGAACAAAGTTTTCAATAATATTGGCAACACCATAAAAAACGTGGCCCATGCACAAAACAAGTTAATGAGAAAAGTTGAAACAATTGAGAAAAAGGTGGAGCAGACATCATCTCAGTATGCAGGACTGATCAAAGCCTTGTATCTAAATTCTTAGTTGTTAAACCTAATTGTTTACCTAATGGCATTATTATATGCAGAAATGCAAATCCCTATAGGCATGGTATCTAAATGCTTCATTGCAGAAGGCTTGGAAATCTAGATTTCTTGGGTGTAAGCACTTCCTGGGGTTCCTTAAATCCCTTGGATCTCTGAAGCACCCTAGATGAGAGAAGGCTTGGAAATCTGGATCTCGAAAGTAGCTCAATCTCATATTATTAAACACTAAGTCTGAATTAGGCTGTTCAGCTGTAGCTGATGATTCCTCATTTTTTTTAATTTTAGTTTTTATTTATTTTGGGCTGTAATAATTTGTATAAACTCAGGGGATTTAGTAAAAAAGGGAGGGGGTTTATTTTTATGCACCAAGGGTAGAAAACATGCCTATAGGGATTTATTTATGATTTGTGCAACTTCACGCGTAGAAAACATGTCTATAGGATTCGATACTTGATTTCTGCAATGAAGCATTTAGATACCATGCCTATAGGGATTTGCATTTATGCATAAAATAATGCCATTAGGAAAACAATTAGGTTTAACAACTAAGAATTCAGATACAAGGCTTTGATCAGTCCTGCATACTGAGATGATGTCTGCTCCACCTTTTTCTCAATTGTTTCAACTTTGCTCATTAACTTGTTTTGTGCATGGGCCACGTTTTTATGGTGTTGCCAATATTATTGAGCACTCTGTTCTATCAGATGGAATATTCTGATTGCCAGTTCATTGTTGCTTCAATGTCACTTGTTGGGGTTTTTTCTCCAGACGGTAGTACTATGTTTTTCTTGGGGATTTTTGGAGCATGACTGATACCCTCTTTTTCAAAAGGTAGAAGTGGAGGAAAATTTTGGGAGTGACTGGAACATGAAGGGCTCATCATGAATATTTGTGGGTGTGTGGACCTTTGGGTTGGTGGAGTTTTAGGTTCAGGTGGCTTTTTAGATTTTGGGGTATGAGGTGATGTTGGTTTGGATTTGGGCGTAGTTTCACTATCCTCCCAGCTAGGGGTGAATTTTTCTGGTAATTTTGACCAATCTTGGGGTTTGTAACTGACAAGAAATTCATATTTACCTGGACGGCTTAATGAGCCAATCGAAGGATCTTTATTTTCATATTTGGCCCGAAATTGTCTTTGAGTAGTTATCCCCTTTTTCTTGGATTTTGGTTTGCGCTGGTGATGTTCATCATATTCTCCAATTGGATCTTCTATACAGTCTTGGCAGGTGCAACCAAGATCCCATGGGTAGTGTCCAGTGAAAGGGCATTTGAACCACCATATTTTTTTTCCTTCTTTGTCAAAATATTGGCACCAGTCATGTTTATTCATGATGCTTTGTATATTCCAGAAAAAGTCTACATCAGGTTCTGGGTATGTATCCATTGTATCTTTAGGTTGAACATTTTGCAAGAAAAGATGGTTTTTTTTTTGAGATGGGAATGGTCAAAGCTTATGCAAACGGTTTTGTCACTTCTTTCGGTAAAAGTTGGTTCCCCAGATTGTAGAGATTCCTCTAATTCTCTTAGCTTCTCATAATTTGTAATCTAGGAATCAGGAAGGATTTTGACAAGTTCATCTCTGGAAATCCGTCTAGGTATTTGGGTGCACATGGTGTTTCCTTTGGTAGCATCAATATTTAAGAGTAAGGCATTTTCTCCTCCGGGTAGGCAAAGATCCATGGCATAATTTTGGACTCGCCATGCCGTTTGGTTATGAAAAGTAGCTTGGATGGAGTCTTTTGCTTATGGGGTTCCTTGGATTTGGACTTTGATTTTTAGGGCTTTGGTTAGGTACGGGTCATAAAGGGACATGTTGAAATTTGAAAAGATGGTTATGAAGACAGTTCTGGCATTTAGGGTAACTTCGGCAGTACCCAAGTTTGCATGTTGGTACTCCAAATATCTTGTATCTAGAAGAGAAAATCGAGCTACAAAAAGTTGACCTTTTCTTCCTTGATATGTTAAAGCGATTCGGATGGCACCAAAATGGATATGGGTAAAACCATGATCTCTCCATTGCCCAGGAAAATCATCTGGTATTTGAAGGGTGATAAATTGTTCCTCTCGAGTGGCAAGAATAGGGTGCTGGTCAAGTTTTGAGGCAGCCACATATTCTTTAACTCCTTTTGGTATGTGTTGGACTAAGGAACGAATTTGGGTCCAGGGTGCAAAGGATGTTTTGGCAAAGGCTGAGTAAGGGTTTATGAGAGGTAGTTCAGTGGACGACACTTTTTGGTCTTCGGGTAAGATATCTACTTAATAGAGGTAATCATATTTTTTGGATAAGTTTTTATATAGAGTATGGGACATATTTATTTTTGCAAGAGAAGAGGATGAGGATGATTGAAATGACTCAGACATATTTAGCAAACTGTTCCTCCCTCCGAAAGGATGGGCTGGCTCTGATACCATAGTACAAAGGAACAGAGCAAGAGACTCTAAGAAAGCAAGCTACACCATAGATACGAAAGTTTCCCTACAAAAGGGGCTGGCTTCAACAACCCATAAGTGACTGCTTGCCAAGCTTCACAAACAGTTAATTTGTTTATAGTTACAAAAGTTTTCCTACAAAAGGGGCTGGCTTCAACAATCCATAAGGGACAGATTGCCAAGCTACACAACTCAGAAAACTTTTGTACTATAACCAACGTTAGCTGTTTATAACTCAGAAAACTTTCGTACTACAATAAGCTAACTTTCTTAGAATATTCCTACTCTATTTTTTATATATGGACCGGCCTTTCCATCCATTCGAAACAAAGAACAAGAGAGAAATTTAGAAAGCACTCAAATGTAGTATTTCACAAAAGATTTACAAGGTTTACAAGATGATTGCTAGATGATCCTACAACTACTACAATGCCTCCTTTATATAGGGCTAGAAGGTTATTACAAGACAAACTTTCAAGATAAAATAAACATATCTCACATGGCAAACTTATCTTACAAGTGGGTCCTTCTAAATATGTGAATGACTTTAGGCATCATAACTAAAAAAACACCTGAAAACATGTGAAAGGGGTGAAATATACATGGTGTAGCATGTGAAAGTATGTGGGAGCATGTGACTCCATGTGAAAGTATGGTGTTGCATGTGACGAAGCATGTGGAGGAATGTGGAAGCATGTGAAAACAAGTTGAAGTGGGGCCCGGATAGTATGGAAAGATGTGGAAATTTGTCTTAACATGGGTAGGATATTTTTGAGGGTTTTTTGGTGGCAAATTTAGGATTATGGTGGGATTAGCAGGGATTTAGGTAATTATCCTTCATCGATTCTAGGGTTGTCTTCTAGGCATTTTTTCAAAGACCTTGTGTAGTAACACCTGGAATTTGACGGCCCTTCTTCACTGTGCTCCTTTTCTTTGGGATTGAAAGATGTAATCCGCAACCTTAATCCGAAAATGTCTTGAGTGATCTTTTCACGGATGACTTCATATGTGGTTTGATATTCTTTTGCTGCTGCTCGGACTCCTTCGCAGTGAGGATGATTGCTTGTATAATTCCAGCTTGCCCAATCTTTTGGCCATATCTCTTTCGGTATACACCTATTTTGCTGGAAAAGGACTCTTTGTGCCTCGCTATATTCTTCTTCCATTGATAAAATGGACATGGGAAATTTCCACCAAAATGATGCCTCTGCTTGCGACTGGACTTTTCCATTAATAATCTTTACTGACCTATGAAACATGAACACCTTTGCTGTGTAGGAATCATTGAAACATTTCATCCAGTATCTTCTAGGTTTAAACCATAGCAAAAATATTTTAAGAGCTGGTGCAATGTTATCAAAATCCTTGAAGACGTTGCATTTTAATTCCATGAAAATATAATAATGATGGCATAGGTACCAGAAAAACCATAATAGTTGTTGTGGAAAATCCTTGGTTTGAGCTATGAATATATGGTAGAACGGATATTCTGGATTGACCCCATATGGCTTGAGAATGGATCCTCCATGTTGTCGGAAAACTTGGAGTTCATAATGAGTTCTTCTTTCAATAATAATTGACGGATCAAAGGGATCCATGAGATTGAACAATTCCGGTGGATGATCTGTTGGCTTTAATGAAGTTGTTCCTGTTAAACTTGAAAACACGAAGATGTGACTGATTAGATTTTCCTATGATTTCGGTTTTGCTGGGGAAAATCTCTTTAAGAATTCTTCCGGCCGGGACAGAAAATATGCTAGAATATTATCCTTTCTTTTCAGGTGCCTGACTTGTAACTTATATGGAGAGAACCATTAAGCCCACCTGAGAATCTAAGGATTGGGAATAATTTTTACACTTAGCTGAATCATCTTCGGGAAGGCCTTCATATCCATTTCTATCAGAAATTCTGTATGAATAAGGAAGAAATTGAATTTCTTGATTCCATTATTTACTGCAAGAATTTCCTTGAAAGTGGAGTGATAATGTTGCTTGGCATCTTTGAACTTTCAACTGGCGTATCCGCATATTTTTTTCTGGCCATCTTTTTCTTCAAATAGAACAACACTCCAAAATTCATTGCTGGCATCAGTCTGCAATATCTTCTTACCATCCGAAGGGATATAGAGGGACTTGACATTTTTTGAAATCTCCTTTATTTCCTTGATTGCTTTATCTTGTTTCTTTCCCCATGGCGGAGCATTTTTCTTGAGCATCTCTGTAAGTGGAGAAATGTATGTAGAGATATTTGGGATAAAATCTCTCACATAATTTATTATGCCCAAAAATTGTTGTATCTGCTTCGTTGTGAAGTTGGTATCTGGAAATTTGAGTAGTTCCTGACATATATGTGGTCCTGGACTGTATTCTCCTTGGACAAAAATGCATTCCAAGAAAATCAATCTCCTTTTGAGCAAGAACCATCTTCTTTGCTGAGAGCATGATTCCATACTGTGTTACCAATGCCTCAAATTGACGAAGCAGGTTGATATGTTCCTCCAATGTATTACTAAATAACAGGATGTCATCGATGTAAACTAAGGAGGTATGGAGGATGGGTTGGAATTTTTATTATCATGGCTTTTTGGATGAAGGAAGTTGAAGTTTTTAACCCGAAGGGAATGACTTTCCATTGGAAGTGACGATCGGGGATGCAAAATCCCGTTTTGGGTCTTTCTTCAGGGTGTATTCCCAATTGCCAGAATCTTGACTTTAAATCAAATTTAGAAAAATATTTGGCCTTTGCTAAGTGGGAGAAAAGGGTGAGTATATTTGGGATAGGGAACTTATCATCTTGGAGGAAATGGTTAAGTGGCTAGTAGTTGATGACTAACCTGAGTTTTCCTCTTGTTTGTTCAGCCCTTTTGTTGACATAAAATGCTTCGCATGCCCATTGTGAATCTGATGGCTCTATCAGATCAAATTCTAAAAGTTCTTCACATTCTTTCTTTGCGAGCTGAAGATGATTTGGATTCATCGCTGAATGACTGGCTTTTGTCGGATTGATATTTTCATTTTTCTTGAAAGGGAGCTTGATAAAAAATTCTTCATTTTTCCATAGCGGGCGTTTCCCTTTCTTCATGAAATCCTTGTAGGAATCAGCACATGATTATTCAATGAGATTTTGCTCAATCTCTTTGATCTATTCATCATTGGTGATTTGGAATAGCCTTGGACTCTCAAAATAAGGCCTGAAATGCTTTTTAATTGCTATCCCGTTAGCCTTGATCTAGAGCTGATATCTAAGCTATCTGTAAATGTCGAATCCAATAATAAGATCTTTTCCCGGTACATCAGATCCTAGAAGCTTCGTTCTGTACTTCAATCCTGGAAAGAACTCAATGGTGATTGGGTGCTTTGTAATGACCGTTGTGGTCAAGATTGCATTTGATGCAGTGTTGAAATCCTTAAAATGCGGTACCCATTGATCTTCAGGGAGAACGACATGATTTATAAGTGAGGAAGCAGCTCCGGTGTCGATGAAAGCAATAACTCGAGTTGGTTTGTCCCATTTGGATGAATAGACTTTGAGTTCTACTTGAGGAACGACTGTGAGAGCATTGATCTCCTCTCGAGCTTCGATCATTGGTTCTGAAATCTGGTAATGATCATTACCTTGATCTTCATAGATATCAAGAGAGAATAAAGTTTCGTCATTAGGTTCATCATTCACAGAGAATATGGATTCAAGGTCCTCCTCCTTTCCAAGATGTATGCCAATGTAATCTTCAATCTCTTCAATGAGTTTGACATATCTTCTTAGATGTGGACAATTTTTAGCGAAATGTCCAATCTTATGACAAATAAAACATCTATTTTTCGTGTGAAAATTTCCTGGCCTTCTCCGTCTGAAATATTTTGTGCGTCTTTTGGACCTTGTTTTCCCATCTGAAATTCTTGGCCATTTGAACCTCCTGAATTCTTTCCTTCACCTGGATGTGCGGCAAGAACATCCTGATCCGGTGATTAGATCAGATTTGCGGCATGCTTTGTCAAGCGCCGGATTGTGTTGGATAATTTATTTTAGGGCAGAGCGCTTCGTACAAATATCATCCAATGCTATGAAAATAGCTTGCCTGATGTAACCAATTTGTGGGATGGCTATGGACTGAAACATTTCTTCTATGATGGTCATAGTTTCACTTGCCAACAACTTTGGTAGTGAAGATACAAAAGCTTGCTTTAGATTGATGTCTCCTCCAATCTCAAAGTATATATTCGCCATTTTTTGAAAATGTCTATCAATGTCGTTTCTGTCGAATGACACACACTTCATCTCGAAGAATTGCCTTCGCATTTTCTCCTGTCTTTGGCCAGCATCTCCGTAGAAAACTTCATGTAAGATTCTGATATTGAAGGCAAAATCTTGGGAAGTAAAAGTATTTTTGTCTTGAATTCCAATTGCATTCCACCAGTCTCTTAGGATTCCTGAGAACCGTGAAGTGAGTTCTGAAAGGATGATATATTTTTCTCGTTCCACAAAATTTCTGGTCACCATCCAAGTATAGAAGTCTTGGATCCATTGAGGTCATTTTGAAACCTTGACATCATCTAAGGTAAAAGTGTGGAAACCAGTTCCAACTGGCTTTGACGCCATGGGCTCATATCTTCTTTCTGGTATTGGTTCATCTATCATGCCTTCTTGTCCATCATCTACTTTAGATATTTCTAGATCTCTTGGATGGTTTACAAATATTTGGGGGTCGCCTTCTTCGGAAGAGTTCGTTGTAGATTCATTGCTTGATTGAGAGCCATCTTCCATTTTTTCATCTTCTGACGAGTTTAGAGATTCCGACCATGGGGTATCTTCTTCTGATATGTATCTTGGCTGAGAGACAAAGAGGTCTGGAGCCTTCTGGTCAGAAATCATCAGATTTTCAGGGTTCGATCCTTTTGAACTTTCTCCTTGGTCTCACATTTTCTTGGTTTGTTTCTTTGCTGCAAGGGCATCTTTCCATTCCCAAACCATTTTTGCGATATCAAAATCATTTTCTTCTTTTGCTGGTCGGGTGAAAGAGATTGGATTTTGTGAGGTAGATGGATAGGTAGAAAAGGTGTAGTCCAATTTAGGTTGTGAATATGCTTGAGGAGACATAGGGAAGAAGGTAGGTTTTGAAGGGGAAGCTGGGGTTCTTTGTGTCTCAAAGTGATCATTTCTCAGAAGTTTAATTTGTTCTATGATGGAAATCGTCTCCTGTTGTTGTTGTTGGAAAAATTGGAAAAGTGAAGTTCCTGGCGGACAAATCTCATATTGTAAATTTTCCAACCTTAGTTCCAAGGCTTTGATCAGTCCTGCATGCTGAGATGGTGTCTGCTCCACCTTTTTCTCAATTGTTTCCACTTTTCTCATTAACTTGTTTTGTGCATGGGCCACATTTTTGATGGTGTTGCCAATATTATTGAGCACTTTGTTCTGGCAGATGGAATTTTTTGATTTCCAGTTCATTGTTGCTTCAATGCAACTTGTTGGGGTTTTTTCTCTAGACGGTAGTACTATATTTTTCTTGGGGATTTTTGGAGCATGGCTGATACCCTCTTTTTCAAAAGGTTGAAGTGGAGGAAAATCTTGAGAGTGGCTGGAACTTGAAGGGCTCATCATGAATATTTGTGGGTGTGTGGACCTTTGGGTTGGTGGAGTTTTAGGTTCAGGTGGCTTTTTGGATTTTGGGGTATGAGGTGATGTTGGTTTGGATTTGGGTGTAGTTTCACTTTGCTCCCAGCTAGGGGTCAATTTTTCTGGTAATTTTGGCCAATCTTGGGGTTTGTAACTGACAAGAAATTCATATTTACCTGGACGGCTTAATGAGCCAATCGAAGGATCTTTATTTTCATATTTGGCCCGAAATTGTCTTTTAGTAGTTTTCCCCTTTTTCTTGGATTTTGGTTTGCGTTGATGATGTTCATCATATTCTCCAATTGGATCTTCTATACAGTCTTTGCAGGTGCAACCAAGATCCCATGGGCAGTGTCCAATGAAAGGGCATTTGAACCACCACATTTGTTTTCCTTCTTTGTCAAAATATTGGCACCAGTCATGTTCATTCATGATGCTTTGTATATTCCAGAAAAATTCTCCATCAGGTACTGGGTACGTATCTATTGTATCTTTAGGTTGAACATTTGGCAAGAAAAGACGGTTTTATGTTGTTTTTTGAGGTGAGAATGGTCAAAGCTTATGCAAACAGTTTTGTCACTTCTTTTGGCAAAAGTTGGTTCCCCAGATTGTAGAGATTCCTCTGATTCTCTTAGCTTCTCGTAATTTGTAATCCAGGAATCAGGAAGGATTTTGACAAGTTCATCTCTGAAAATCTGTCTAGGTATTTGGGTGCACATGGTGTTTCCTTTGGTAGCATAAATATTTAAGAGTAAGGCATTTTCTCCTCTGGGTAGGCAAAGATCCATGGCATGATTTTGGACTCGCCATGCCATTTGGTGGTTAAGAGTAGCTTGGATAGATTCTTTGGCTTGTGGGGCTCCTTGGATTTGGACTTGGATTTTTAGGGCTTCGGTTAGGTACGGGTCATAAAGGGACATGTTGAAATTTGGAAAGAAGGTTATGAAGACAGTTCCGACATTTAGGTTAACTTCGGCAGTACCCAAGTTTGCATGTTGGTACTCCAAATATCTTGTACCTAGAAGAAAAAGTCGAGCTACAATAGGTTGACCTTTTTTTCCGTGATATGTTAAAGCGATTCGGATGGCACCAAAATGGATATGGGTAAAACCATGCTCTCTCCATTGCCTGGGAAAATTATCTGGTATTTGAAGGGTGATAATTGTTCCTCTCGAGTGGCAAGAATAGGGTGCTGGTCAAGTTTTGAGGCAGCAACATATTCTTTAACTCCTTTTGTTCTGTGTTGGACTAAGGAACGAATTTGGGTCCAGGGTACAAAGGATTTTTTGGCAAAGGCCGAGTAAGGGTTTATGAGAGCTAGTTCAGTGGACTATACTTTTTGGTCTTCGGGTAAGATATCTACTTCATAGAGGTAATCATATTTTTTGGACAAGGTTTTATATAGAGTATATTCATTTTTTCAAGAGAAGAGGATGAGGATGATGGAAATGACTCAGACATATTTAGTAAACTGTTCCTCCCTCCGAAAGGATGGGCTGGCTCTGATACCATAGTACAAAGGAACAGAGCAAGAGACTCTAAGAAAGCAAGCTATACCATAGATACGAAAGTTTCCCTACAAAAGGGGCTGGCTTCAACAACCCATAAGGGACGGCTCCTACAAAAGGGTCTGGCTTCAACAACCCGTAAGGGACGGCTTGCCAAGCTACACAACGCAGAAAACTTTTGTACTATAACCAATGTTAGCTGTTTATAACTCAGAAAACTTTCATACTACAATAAGCTAACTTTCTTAGAGTATTCCTACTCTATTTTTTATACATGGACCGGCCTTTCCACAGTACAAAAGAATAGAGCAAGAGACTCCAAGAAAGAAAACTATACCATAGATACGAAAGTTTCGCTAGAAAAGGGGCTAGCTTCAACAACCCATAAGGGACGGCTTGCCAAGCTACACAAACAGTTAATTTGTTTATAGTCACAAAAGTTTTCCTACAAACGGGGCTGGCTTCAACAACCCATTAGGGACGGCTTGCCAAGCTACACAACTTATAAAACTTTTGTACTATAACCAACGTTAGCTGTTTATAACCCGAAAAACTTTCGTACTACAATAAGCTAACTTTCTTAGAGTATTCCTACTCTATTTATTCATACATGGACCGTCCTTTCCATCCATTCGAAATAAATAACAAGAGATAAATTTAGAAAGCACTCATATGTAGTATTTCACAAAAGATTTACAAGGTTTACAAGATGATTGCTAGATGATCCTACAATTACTACAAGGCCTCCTTTATATAGGGCTAGGAGGTTATTACAAGACAAACTTTCAAGATAAAATAAACCTATCTTACATGGCAAACTTATCTTACAAGTGGGTCCTTCTAAACATGTGAAAGACTTTAGGCATCATAACTAATAAACACCTGAAAACATGTGAAAGGGGTGAAATATACATGGTGTGGTATGTGAAAGTATGCGGGAGCATGTGACGCCATGTGAAAGTATGGTGTTGCATGTGGCGAACCATGTGGAGGCATGAGGAAGCATGTGAAAATAAGTTGAAGTGGGGCCTGGATAGTATGGAATATGTGGAAATTTGTCTTAACATGGGTAGGATATTTTTGAGGGTTTTTTGGTGGCAAATTTAGGATTATGGTGGGATTAGCAGAGATTTAGGTAATTATCCTTCATTGATTCTAGGGTTGTCTTCAAGGCATCTTTTCAAAGTCCTTGTGTAGTAACACCTGGAATTTGACGACCCTTCTTCATTGTGCTCCTTCTCTTTTGGATTGAAAGATGTAATCCGCAACCTTAATCTGGAAATGTCTTGAGTGATCTTTTCTCGGATGACTGCGTATGGGGTTTGATATTCTTTTGCTGCTTCTTGGACTCTTTCCCAGTGAGGATGATTGCTTGTATAATTCCAGCTTGCCCAATCTTTTGGCCATATCTCTTTTGGTATACATCTATTTTGCTGGAAAAGGACTCTTTGTGCCTCGCTATATTCTTCTTCCATTGATAAAATGGACACGGGAAATTTCCACCAAAATGATGCCTCTGCTTTCGCCTGGACTTTTCCATTAATAATCTTTACTAGCCTATGAAACATGAGCACCTTTGTTGTGTAGGAATCATTGAAACATTTCATCCGGTATCTTCTAGGTTTAAACTATAGCAAAAATATTTTAAGAGCTGGTGCAATGTTATCAAAATCTTTGAAGATGTTGCTTTTGAATTCCATGAAAATATAATACTGATGGCATAGGTACCAGAAAAACCATAATAGTTCTTATGGAAAATCCTTGGCTTGAGCTATGAATATATGGCATAACGGATATGCTGGATTGACCCCATATGGCTTGAGAATGGATCCTCCATGTTGTCGGAAAACTTGGAGCTCATAATGAGTTCTTCTTTCAATAATAATTGATGGATCAAAGGTATCCATGAGATTGAACACTTCCGGTGGATGATCTGTTGGCTTTAATGAACTTTTTCCTAGTAAACTTGAAAACATGAAGATATGACTGATTAGCTTTTCCTTAGATTTCGGTTTTGCTGGGGAAAATCTCTTTGAGAATTCTTCCGGTCGGGACAGAAAATTTGCGAGAATATTATCCTTTCCTTTTAGGTGCTTGACTTGAAACTTATATGGAGAGAACCATTGAGCATACCTGAGAATCTAAGGATTGGGAATGATTTTTGCATTTAGCTGAATCATCTTCGGGAAGGTCTTCATATCCATTTCTATCAGAAATTCTATATGAATAAGGAAGAAATTGAATTTCTTGATTCCATTCTTTACTGCAAGAATTTCCTTGAAAGTGGAGTGATAATGTTGCTCGGCATCTTTGAACTTTCAACTGGCGTATCCGCATATTTTTCTCTGGCCATCTTTTTTTTCAAATAGAACAGCACTCCAATATTCATTGCTGCCATCAGTCTGCAATATCTTCTTACCATCCGAAGGGATATAGAGGGACTTGACATTTTTTGAAATCTCCTTTATTTCCTTGACTGCTTCATCTTGTTTCTTTCCGCATGGCGGAGCATTTTTCTTGAGCATCTCTGTAAGTGGAGAAATGTATGTAGAGATATTTGGGATAAAATATCTCACATAATTTATTATGCCCAAAAATTATTGTATCTGCTTTGTTGTGAAGTTGGTATTTGGAAATTTGGGTAGTTCCTGACATATATGTGGTCCTGGACTGTATTCTCCTTAGACAAAATGCATTCCAAGAAAATCAATCTCCTTTTGAGCAAGAACCATCTTTTTTGCTGAGAGCATGATTCCGTACTATGTTACCAATGCCTCAAATTGACGAAGCAGGTTGATATGTTCCTCCAATTTATTACTAAATAACAGGATGTCATCGATGTAAACTAAGGAGGTATGGAGGATGGGTTGGAATATTTTTATCATGGCTTTTTGGATCAAGGAAGGTGCAGTTTTTAACCTGAAGGTCATGACTTTCCATTGGAAGTGATGATCGGGGATGCAAAATCCCGTTTTGGGTCTTTCTTCAGGGTGGATTCCCAATTGCCAAAATCCTAATTTTAAATCAAATTTAGAAAAATATTTGGCCTTTGCTAATTGGGAGAAAAGGGTGAGTATATTTGGGATCGGGAACTTATCATCTTGGAGGAAATGGTTAAGTGGCTAGTAGTTGATGACTAACCTGAGTTTTCCTCTTGTTTGTTCAGCCCTTTTGTTGACATAAAATGCTTCGCATGCCCATTGTGAATCTGATGGCTCTATCAGATCAAATTCCAAAAGTTCTTCACATTCTTTCTTCGCGAGTTGAAGATGATTTGGATTCATCGCTGAATGACTGGCTTTTGTCGGATTGATATTTTCATTTTTCTTGAAAGGGAGCTTGATAAAAAATTCTTCATTTTTCCATAGCGGGCGTTTCCCTTTCTTCATGAAATCCTTGTAGGAATCAACACATGATTATTCAATGAGATTTTGCTCAATCTCTTTGATCTATTCATCATTGGTGATTTGGAATAGCCTTGGAATCTCAAAATAAGGCCTGAAATGCTTTTTAATTGCTATCCCGTTAGCCTTGATCTAGAGCTGATATCTAAGCTATCTGTAAATGTCGAATCCAATAATAAGATCTTTTCCCGGTACATCAGATCCTAGAAGCTTCGTTCTGTACTTCAATCCTGGAAAGAACTCAATGGTGATTGGGTGCTTTGTAATGACCGTTGTGGTCAAGATTGCATTTGATGCAGTGTTGAAATCCTTAAAATGCGGTACCCATTGATCTTCAGGGAGAACGACATGATTTATAAGTGAGGAAGCAGCTCCGGTGTCGATGAAAGCAATAACTCGAGTTGGTTTGTCCCATTTGGATGAATAGACTTTGAGTTCTACTTGAGGAACGACTGTGAGAGCATTGATATCCTCTCGAGCTTCGATCATTGGTTCTAAAATTTGGTAATGATCATTGCCTAGATCGTCATAGATATCAAGAGAGAATAAAGTTTCGTCATTAGGTTCATCATCCACAGAAAATATGGATTCAAGGTCCTCCTCCTTTCCAAGATGTATGCCAGTGTAATCTTCAATCTCTTCAATGAGTTTGACAGATCTTCTTGATTGTGGAAAATTTTTAGCGAAATGTCCAATCTTATGACAAATAAAACATTTGTTTTTGTTGTGAAAATTTCCTGGCCTTCTCCGTCTGAAATATTTTGGGCGTCTTTTGGACCTTGTTTTCCTATTTGGAATTCTTGGCCATTTGAATCTCCTGAATTCTTTCCCTCGCCTGGATGTGCGTCAAGAATATCCTGATCCGGTGATTAGATCAGATTTGCGGCATGCTTTGTCAAGCGCCGAATTGTGTTGGATAATTTGTTTTAGGGCAGAGCACTTCGTACAAATATCATCCAATGCTACGAAAATAGCTTGCCTGATGCAACCAATTTGTGGGATGGTTATGGACTAAAACTTTTCTTCAATGATGGTCATAGTTCGACTTGCCAACAACTTTGGTAGTGAAGATACAAAAGCTTGCTTTAGATTGATGTATCCTCCAATCTCGAAGTATATCTTCGCCATTTTTTGAAAATGTCTATCAGTGTCGTTTCTGTCGAATGACACCCACTTCATCTCGAAGAGTTGCCTTTGCATTTTCTCTTGTCTTTGGCCAGCATCTCCGCAGAAAACTTCATGTAGGATTCTGATATTGAAGGCAAAATCTTTTAAAGTAAGAAAAGTATTTTTGTCTTGAATTCCAATTGCATTCCACCAGTCTCTGAGGATGCCTAAGAACCGTGAAGTGAGTTCTGAAAGGATGATATACTTTTCTCGTTCCACCAAATTTCTGGTCACCATATAAGTATAAAAGTCTTGGATTCGTTGAGGCTATTTTGAAACCTTGACATCATCTAAGGTAAAAGTGTGGAAACCAGTTCCAACTGGCTTTGACGCCATGGGCTCATATTTTTTTTCTGGGATTAGTTCATCTGCCATGTCTTCTTGTTCATCATCTACTTTAGATATTTCTAGATCTCTTGGATGGTTTACGAATATTGGGGGGTCACCTTCTTTGGAAGAGTTCGTTGTGGATTCATTGCTTGATTGAGAGCTATCTTCCATTGTTTCATCTTCTGATGAGTTTAGCGATTCCGACCATGGGGTATCTTCTTCTGATATGTATCTTGGCTGAGAGACATAGAGGCCTCGAGCCTTTGTGTCAGAAATTATCAGATTTTTAGGGTTCGATCCTTTTGAACTTTCTCCTTGGTCTCGCCTTTTCTTTGTTTGTTTCTTTGCTGTAAGGGCATCTTTCCTTTCCCAAACCATTTTTGCGATATCAAAATCATTTTCTTCTTTTGCTGGTCAGGTGAAAGAGATTGGATTTTGTGAGGTAGATGGAAAGGTAGAAAAGGTGTAGTCTAATTTAGCTGGTGAATATGCTTGTGGAGACATAGGGAAGAAGGTAGGTTTTGAAGGGAAAACTGGGGTTCTTTGTGTCTCAAAGTGTTCATTTCTCAGAAGTTTGATTTGTTCTTTGATGGAAATCGTCTCCTGTTGTTGTAGTTGGAAAAATTGGAAAAGTGAAGTTCCTGGCGGACAGATCTCATATTGTAAATTTGCCAACCTTAGTTCCAAGGCTTTGATCAGTCCTGCATGCAGAGATGATGTCTGCTCCACCTTTTTCTCAATTGTGTCAACTTTGCTCATTAGCTTGTTTGATGCATGGGCCACATTATTGAAGGTGTTGCCAATATTATTGAGCACTTTGTTCTAGCAGATGAAATTTTCTGATTGCTAGTTTATTGTTGCTTCAATGTCACTTGTTGGGGTTTTTTCTCCAGACGGTAGTACTATGTTTTTCTTGGGGATTTTTTGAGCATGGCTGATACCCTATTTTTCAAAAGGTTGAAGTGGAGGAAAATCTTGGGAGTGGCTGGAACTTGAAGGGCTCAACATGAATATTTGTGGGTGTGTGGACCTTTGGGTTGGTGGAGTTTTAGGTTCAGGTGGCTTTTTGGATTCTGGGGTATGAGGTGATGTTGGTTTGGATTTGGGCGTACTTTCACTATCCTCCCAGCTAGGGGTAAATTTTTCTGGTAGTTTTGTCCAATCTTGGGGTTTGTAACTGACGAGAAATTCATATTTACCTGGACATCTTAATGAGCCAATCAAAGGATCTTTATTTTCATATTTGGCCCCAAATTGTCTTTTAGTAGTTTTCCCTTTTTTCTTGGATTTTGCTTTGCGCTGGTGATGTTCATCATATTCTCCAATTGGATCTTCTATACAGTCTTGGCAGGTGCAACCAAGATCCCATGGGCAGTGTCCCGTGAAAGGGCATTTGAACCACCACATTCTTTTTCCTTCTTTGTCAAAATATTGGCACCAGTCATGTTCTTCCATGATGCTTTATATATTCCAAAAAAATTCTCCATCAGGTTTTGGGTATGTATCCGTTGTATCTTTAGGTTGAATCATTTGGCGAGAAAAGATGATTTTATTAGGTTTTTTGAGATGGGAATGGTCAAAGCTTATGCAAACAGTTTTGTCACTTCTTTTAGTAAAAGTTGGTTCCCCAGATTGCAGAGATTCTTCTGATTTTCATAGCTTCTCATACTTTGTAATCAAGGAATCAGGAAGGATTTTGACAAGTTCATCTCTGGAAATCTGTCTAGGTATTTGGGTGCACATGATGTTTCCTTTGGTAGCATCAATATTTAAGAGTAAGGCATTTTCTCCTCTGGGTAGGCAAAGATCCATGGCATAATTTTGGACTTGCCATGCAATTTGGTGGTGAAGAGTAGGTTGGATGGAGTCTTTGGCTTGTGGGGCTCCTTGGATTTGGACTTGGATTTTTAGGGCTTCGGTTAGGTACGGGTTATAAAAGGGACATGTTGAAATTTGGAAAGATAGTTATGAAGACAGTTCCGGCATTTAGGGTAACTTCGGTAGTACCCAAGTTTGCATGTTGGTACTCCAAATATCTTGTATCTAGAAGAGAAAGTCGAGCTACAACAGGTTGACCTTTTCTTCCGTGATATGTAAAGCGATTCAGATGGCACCAAAATGGATATGGGTAAAACCATGCTCTCTCCATTGCCTAGGAAAATCATCTGGTATTTGAAGGGTGATAAATTGTTCCTCTCGAGTGGCAAGAATAGGGTGCTGGTCAAGTTTTGAGGCAACAACATATTCTTTAACTCCTTTTGGTCTGTGTTGGACTAAGGAACGAATTTGGGTCCAGGGTGCAAAGGATTTTTTGGCAAAGGCTGAGTAAGGGTTTATGAGAGGTAGTTCAGTGGACGATACTTTTTGGTCTTCAGGTAAGATATCTACTTCATAGGATGAGGATGATGGAAATGACTCAGACATATTTAGTAAACTGTTCCTCCCTCCGAAAGGATGGGCTGGCTCTGATACCACAGTATAAAGGAACAGAGGGATTTTCACTTCTGCATACAATAATGTCATTAGGCAAATAACTAGGCCAGAGAGCATGCCTATAGGAACTACGAACCTAAGCCGCTTTCATTCCTTCAAATTATCATTCACTTTTTGAATATTAGCAATTTATTGAAGTAACGGATTTTTTCTAGACAAATCTGCATTTTTTGAAACTCATGTAATTCCTTTACCCAATTAACCTGCATGTCTTCTGAAGTTCATTTCTTTTCTTTTAAACCTTTTCAAAATAGTGCACTTCTTTTTTGAAACTCCTTTCACTCCTTTTACTCTGTAGCTTTGCTTTATAATCAGTTCTATGTTTTAAATCAGTAATTCTATCCAACACTTAGACAAAAGGTTTAATTAATCAACTAGATTGATTTTAGACAACTGCATTTGAGCGAGCCTAATGTAGACTTTCCGTCTAAAAATATGTGTTGAACCAGTCCACTCGTCGCTTTATTTAATTAAGACCAAACCAGTACGTGTAAGACATGCTAAACTCTATGGCTTTTATCTGATTCAAGGAGGCGTATTTGAGCCCTACTTGCTTATTGCTTCCCCTTTTATTTGCATTATGTGTTTTAATTGACGCCTTAGTATTTTGTCCTTTGAAAACTCCTAAAAGGCCTCAAACCCCTCTCCCTTTAGGACTAGTAGTCCAATTGCCTCCGGGACTGATAGGATTGGGACGGGTAATAGCATGCAATAAGTAACGATACTATTCTGCACTTTAATTACCTTAACAGGGTAGGAAAAGGTAGGCATGGAGATGATGATCACACGATAACACTATGCGTACGATTGGTCGCCGGTGTTGTGTGGATGATCCGTTTATTTTACGAACCTAGGACCCCCTTTCCTTTATGTAGTTATTTTCAATTCTCAGTTCTTTAAAATTCTGCATTCTTGTTTTAATCATTAAAATTTTCCCCTTCTGATTTTCGCACTGCCCTTTCCTCTAAAATTTTCTGCTCATTCACTTCCTTGTTTGATAATTGGTATTCATTACTTGATCCCATTTTTTGCATTTAGATATTCTTGCCAATAATTAAGAAGTCACCTATTCAAATTTTAGCATGTTCAGTAACGTTTATGTATACCTACTTGCACTCTTTATGTTGAATTGTCTTGTATGTTTGCTTGCTTTAAAGTCACAATTGTAACATGGCCGGGAACCACAATAGTGGATCTTGAGGGGTGCCTAACACCTTCCCCTCGAGATAATTTCTAGCCCTTACCCGAACTCCGGTTCTTCATCTCAAATTTTTCCTTAAAGTGTCCTAATGCACTATAATCATTAGGTGGAAACTCTTCAATTCCAAAACCCAATTCCCAAACGGGAATAGAGTTGTCTTTTCCAAAATGCCGTAAACTCGATTCTCGCTTTTAGAGAGGAAAAAGGGGGCGTCGATAGCATGGCGACTCTGCTGGAGGACTCTTTAGGCTTTTACCATTTCATGTTATATGTGACTTTATTGTTTTCTTTTATTGCTTTTGTTTAATGCCTTT
>MU736343.1:3686-37012 GCA_026770625.1 Nicotiana glauca
CTGGGGTGTAAGCGCCGTAAAAAAGAGGTGTGACAATAAACAAAAGCCAACTATAACAGTTATTCTAAGCTCGAATTTTGAACCCTGAACGAGAGATTCTGGGTTTATTCCCCAGTAGAGTCGGCAGAGCTGTCACACCTCCTTTTTCCCGAAAGGATAGGGAATTTTTCAAATTAAAGTGACATAATTTGAAATGAGATTATTTATTTATTTAGAGTCTCCACTTGGAATATTTTATGGTGTCCCAAGTGACCGGGTTTATTTTAAATCCCAAATCGAGGAAATTTGATCATGTTTTAAAGTTCGCAAAACCAGAAGACCGGGTAAGGAATTCTGTTAACCCAGGAGAAGGTGTGAGGCACTTCTGAGTTCCGTAATTTTAGCACGGTCACTCAACTGTTAATAATTGGCCTAATTATCTGATTTATTACATGTTTAGAGCCTATTGTGAATTTTAACTTTCTAACCGCTTTTAATAGAATTTTACTTGCTTTTTTTTAGGATTTATGGAGTTTATTTGAACAAATCGCGATGTTGCACATTCATTTGTTTTTTTGTACATATTGTGAATCACGTCATGTGAAATGCACCCGCGATTTATAATATGTTTATTTTATTATTTTTTGAAGTTGAGGTTAAGTCGCATGAAATGTGCACTTGAGTTGGGGTTTACATATTGCAACCATGCCATGAGTACTGTACTCATAGTCACGATGATTGGTTATTAATCGTGCTTAAAGAAACTAGCGTATTTGAACTTTTTTCCTAACCTTTGAGATTGTTTTGATGCCAAATTTATGGACAAGATATTATTGAGGAGTAAATAGGCTAGATAACATGATCTATTACTTGACCCATATTCTTTATGGTTCAAGACCCACCTTATGGCCCATTGTTATTCCTTTCTAAGAAAGAAACAACTCCAATTTTCCATCTATCCAATTTATTAACTCACTAAAATCACCACTTCAACATGCTAAAACAAAGGCAATGTAACATAACTATTTAAGTAAGAAAACTAATCAAAGTCCATAACATATTTAACAGAAATCGTCCAATCAAACTTACATGTATTCAAACGAATTAATCTTTAAAACCAATATATAACCCAAATAATACGCAATCATTACATAATTAATACAAATAATATTAAGTATTTTCCACATAGCAAATGGAATCCGTCACAAGCAAATAGAAACACTAATATATCAAAGCAAGTGTATAATTAAAATATAAATAAAAACTGAGAAAAATGGATTCGAATGGACCTTTATATTGATGAATAAAGTAGAAAATTTGCAACTCAATTAGGATATCAAAGCAACAATTGTCGGACTGAAATCCCAAAATTGCTAACCGGAACCTCAAATTGGCACCCGAAACCAACATGACCTCAATCAGACTCCATCTATGGGAATCACAATCCAAATCAGAAAGAAAAAACACAACCTATGTTTTTTGGGTTTGAATCTGCCATATGATTGTCATTGAATCTGAGAGGTTGTGCGATACCCAAAATAATATGTAGCTAACCAGGTGAAAAAATCCTATTCAAAATATTACATATCTAACCAGAAGATGGCATTGAATCTGCCGTTTTCATTTTCTTCTTTTTGTCCCTTTCTCTTTTTGTATTTATGTGTGTGTGTTGCTTTCAATTGAAAAATCAAAGAAGATGGAGTCAGAGGGTGGGGGAAGAAAAACGGCTGATCTAGGGTGTATGGATTTGGAGATTAAAAGGTAGCTTATGGTTTGATTATAATTGTGTTTAAGTATGGGCGTAAGAATTGACATGGATCATTAGATTGGAGAAGAATGCATGACTAATATTAAATCTTGCATTTAAGTGGAGAGTGGGCTAATGGGTTGGGAGGAATGAGTCTTTGTCTTGCTGGGCCATTAAAATCCGAAAATGAGCTTCTAGTTGGCCCAAATTCAATTCTTTCTCATTGAATAAAAATAAAAACACAAATAAAAATACTATCAAAATATACTAATCAATCTTAGTTAATAAGAATAATTTATTAAAGTGAAATATATATATTAAAATAACAACATTTTTGGTGTTTTTTTAATGTTATAAATATTATAAAATACTAATAAGATAAAAAAAATTCATTGACCTAGAGAAAGCCTATGACAAAGTATTGAGAGTGGTTCTATGGAGATGTTTGGAGGTAGAAGGTGTACCTGTAGCATATATTAGAATGATTCAGGACATGTATGACGGGGCTAAGACATGGGTGAGGACAACAGGAGGAGACTCTGACTACTTTTCGGTTGAGATGGGGTTGCATCAGGGATCAACACTCAGCCCGTTTTTGTTTTCCCTTCCGATGGATTCTTTGATGTGCCAAATTAAAGGGGAGGTGCCTTGGTGCTTGTTATTTGAGGATGACATAGTCCTGATTGATGAGACACGAGATGGCGTTAACGAAATGCTAGAGGTCTGGAGACATACTCTAGGGTCTAAGGGTTTCAATTTGAGTAGGACCGAGACAGAATACTTTGAGTGCAAGTTCAGTGGTGTTACCCAGGAGGCGGACGGGGATGTGAGAATCAATACACAAATCATTCCCAAGAGAGAGAGTTTCAAATATCTGGGATCTATAATTCAGGTGAATGGGGAGATAGATGAGGATGTTACTTACCATATCGAAGCGGGATGGACGAAGAGGAGGCTCGCTTCCGGTGTCTTATGTGATAAGAATGTACTGTTGAAACGTAAGGGTAAGTTTTACAAGGGTAGTGGTTAGACCGACAATGTTGTATAGCGGAGAGTGTTGGCCAGTCAAAAAGTCACATGTCTAGCATTTGAAAATAGTGGAAACGAGGATGTTGAGATGGATGTGTGGGCATACTAGATTGAATGGAATTAGGAATGAAGCTATTCGGGACAAGGTGGGAGTGGCCCCTATGGAGGCAAAGATGCGTGAGACTAGGTTTAGATGGTTTGGGCATGTTAAGAAGAGAAGCACAGGTACCCCAGTTAGGAGATGTGAGAGGTTGGCCTTGGGAGGTGAGAGGAGGGGTAGAGGTATACCTAAGAAATCTTGGGGTGAAGTGATCATGAGGGACATGGCGCAGCTTGAGCTGACCGAGGACATGACCCTAGATATAAAGGTGTGGATGTGGAAGACTAGGGTGGAAGGTTAGTAGGTAGTTGTGCGTTTCCCTTTGTCTACCCTAGTTTCATAGTATTAATGCTAGTATGGTACCTTTTTTCCTTAGTTTGCTATAGTCGTGTGTCTTGTTCTGTTACTACTTACCTTCAGTAATTCCGTAGTTTGCTAGCAGGACTTCGTCATATTCTCGCGTGCTGCCTTGACTTATTTGTCTAAATATACTATCTTGCTATTACTTGTTATCGGTACTCCTTCCATATTATTTGTTGTTTTCTCCGATTTAGTATTCTAACAATTTGTCTTGCTATCAGGGCCTCCTTCACCTTCTTTAGCCGAGGGTCATTCAGAAACAGTCTCCCTATTCTTCCACGGTAGGGGTAAGGCTACTTATATCCTATGTTCCCCAGACCCCACTTGGTGGGATTATACTGGATAGTTATTGTTGTTGTTGTACTAATAAGCTAAAAAAACATTATAAACTATTTTTGTGTTTCCAAAATTATGTTTTAAAATTAAAACTAAAAGTTGACTGAAATCCTATGGAAATTTTTTTTTTAAAAAATTCCATTTTTAAAAGTTACACGTGTCAAAAATTACGTGCTTACAGTACCAATACCGCGCTTACCGCTAATTCTAACACATCGACGTAAATAAGCAACCTCTCTCCTTCTTTTGGTTTTGCTAACAGAGTTGGATTATATAGATACGTCTTTAAGTCCTACAGAGCTTGTTGACACTTGACAGTCCATTCAAACTGATTTTCCTTTTTCAATACTGAGAAGAATTTAAAGCATTTTTCTGATGACTTTGATATAAAACTCCCTAGAGCTGCTATTCTGCCTATTAATCATTGCACTTCTTTCTTGCTCGTGAGTATATATGGTATTTCCTAAATAACTTTGATATGTGCAGGACTAACTTCAATACCCCTGTTAGAAACAAGAAAACCTAAAACTTACCTGATGCGATGCCAAAAGCATACTTTTTCGAATTTAACTTTATGTTGTACTTGCGGAGAATTTCAAAGGTCTCAGGCAAATGTTGAAAATAATCTCCCACTTGTGTTGACTTGACCAACATGTCATTTATGTATACTTCTATAGTTTTTCCCAAGTGTTCCTGGAATATTTTTTTCACCAATCTCTGGTATGTGGCTCCAGCATTTTTCAGACCAATTGGCTTGACTTTGTAGCAGTAAGTCTCTCTTTCTGTGATAAAAAAAGTTTTCTCCTCATATAGATGGTCCATTTTTATCTGGTGATAACCAAAATATGCATCTAAAAATATAAAAGCTCATGACATGCAGTTGAATCAATTAATTTATCTATATACGGTAAAGGAAATGAATCTTTAGGAAAAGCCTTATTTAAATCAGTATAATCTACGCAGACTTGTCATTTTCCATCTTTTTTTGGAACCAAAATAGTATTAGCTAACTAGTGAGGGTACTTTGTCTCTCGTATTGAACCTATTTTCAAAAGTTCTTATACCTCATCCTGGATCACTTTATTTTTGAAGGCCCCTTGCTTCCTTTTTTTGCTTGATAGGTGGGTGTTATGGATAGTCATTTAGCTTTTGAGTCATCTTCTCTGGTGGTATACCTGTCATATCTGAATGCGATTAAGTAAAGCAATCTACGTTAGCATATAAAAATTCAATTAACTTACCTTTCATTTCTGGGTGTAAATTTGCTCCGATGTAAACTATTCTATCTGGACAGTGGACAAATAATATTAGAGATTTGAGATCCTCCGCGGTTGTTTAATGTTCTCATTTTTCTCTAGCTCTTGAATCACATCAGGTCTTAAATCAACATCAGTATGCCCTTGTGTGTTTTCATTTGAGGGATGAACAATAGTATACTCAACTGGATTATTTAATTTCTATTTCGTATCCACATCATTGGCTCTTGTGTTCCCAATCATCACCGAATTAATACTCTATGAAGCATGATGATCTCCGTGGATTTGTCAGATTCCCCACGCTGAAGGGAATTTGATAACTTGATACAACATGGACGGGACAACATCCATATCATGAATCCATGGCCTTCCCAAGATTATATTATAGGTCGTGTCTGCGTCTACTACCTGGAACAAGGTATCTTTGATAATTTCTTTTGTAAACATGGCTAGTAAAACTTCTCCTTTTGTAACAACTCTTGAATTATCGAATCCAGACAAAGATGCCTTTGATATGACCTTGTAATTAGCTTATATTTCATTTACCACTCTCAGTAAAATGATGTTTACTAAGCTGCCTGGGTCAATCAAAACTCATTTAACATTAGTATCATGTACACGTAAAGATATAACCAGTGCATCATTGTGAGGAATTATCAAGATGTCTGCATCTTCATCGTTAAACTTTATACTGTCACCATCCAAGACTTGGCAAACCTGCTTTTCGTGAGTGATAGTAACTTTTGATTTTTTTGTTCCGGTTGTGTATGTTACTGCTTCAACTTCATCTCCTCTGATTATAATGTTGACTTTTCTCTTTAGTGTTGGAGGCTTTGGGGTTCTTGTCTGTTTTTCATGTATGATTGTCTTACTTTATCGTTGAACAAATCAGTAAGATAACCTTGCTTCGGTAAATGTTCAACCTCCCCTTGAAAAAGCTTGCAATCTATTGTTCTATGGCCATGGTCATTGTGAAACTTGCACCAGAAATCTGGGTTCCTTTTGTTTAGATATGATATCATTTCTTTCGGCCATCACAATTTATCTCCCATCTCTTTTAGAACTGCCGCTAATTTAGAGGTGCTAATGTAACGACCCAATCGGTAATTTTTGGAATTTATGCCCGTTCCCCCATTAACTGCTTCCCCTAAGTTTATTTCTGCTATTTTGGTTTGCCGGGACGTTCGGTGTTGGAATTCGGAGTGTTTTGGGACACTTAGTCCCTAAATGAGAGCTTAAGAATTGAAAAATGGTCTGTAACCGGAGCAGTGTGAAGGCCACCTCGGAATGGAAATCCGATGGTTCCGTTAGCTCCGTTAGGTGATTTTGGGGTTGGGAGCACGTTCAGAATGTATTTTGGAGGTCCGTAGCTCATTTAGGCTTAAAATGCCGAAGTTTGTATTTTTAAAGTTCCGGTCCGATAGTGAGTTTTTGATCCGAGGGTCGGAATGGAATTCTGGAAGTTGTAGTATCTACGCCATGTCATTTGGAATGTGTTTGAAAAATTTTAGGTCAATCAGACGTGTTTTGGTTAGGTTTTTGATTGAAAGCGTGTTTTGTTGGAACTTGAAATTCTTAGGCTTGAATCTTTGATTTATCCGGGTTCCGGTGTTGTTTTAGGCGTTTTCAAGGTTGGTACAAGTTTGAATAAGGTATTAGGTGGTATTGGTGCTTTTGGTTGAGGTCCCGGGGGACTCGGGATAATTTCAGGTGGTTAACAAAGAAAGTTTCTAGGTGTTGCAGCTGCTAGAATTTTTCTTTCTGGTATTTTCGCTTCTGCGGTTTGGGAATCGCAGAAACGGCCTTGGATGTCGCAGAAGCAACTTGGTGTCACCTTCCAGGAAATCGCAGAAGCGATAGGATTTCTGCAGAAGCGGCCTTGGTCATCGCAGAAGCGAGATTGGCTTCCCCCTCAGGAACCGCAGAAGCGGTCAACTTTCCTCATAAGCGGTATCGTAGGAGTGGTTGTATATACGCAGAAGCGGAAATGACTGTGCAAATATAGAAATTCGAGGGTTTTGATTTCATAAGTTAGAAAACTCAATTTGAGCTCGGGTAAAGGCGATTTTCAGAGGGTTTTGAAGAGGAAATTAGTGGGTAACGTTTCTTTAATACCTTCTAGTTATATTTCATCATTTTGTAGTTAAATCCATCATTAAAATTCGAATTTAGGGATAAAACTTGAAGAATTTGGTTAAAACGTCTTAGACCAAACTATTGGGTTTTGAGTGAGAAAATGACATCCGATTTGGGAGATTTTTATATGGTTAGACTCGTGAGAGTACGAGGGTTCTGAAAATATGAAAAATTATTCGATTTCAAGATGTTAGCTTGATGGGCGTTTTGGTCATTTTACCTACTTTCGCGCCCTAGCTTTAATTTTTATAGAGGAATCAATTGTTTGCAATATTATTTACGATATGTAATTGAATTGAATAGATTTGGGCAATTTGGAGTCGGATACTCGTGGCAAAAGGCATGGTTTCTATTCATATTGAGCCTGTTCGAGGTAAGTGGCTTGTCTAACCTTGTGAGATGGACCTTTCCCCTTAGGACATGATTTTTGAATATTTGAATGCCTCGTACGTGAGGTGAGGAGCTCGTACTTGAGCTAATTGTTGTAAACCCGTTTCTATTTGAAGTATTTAAACTGAGATTTCTAGGTTATTTGTTCATTTTAGACTGTAAGTTCAAACCTGTGCTAGCTCAGGGGAGCATGTTTAGCTGATTTACTTGCTTAAATTGTTTAACTGTACTATTTGCACTATGTGAAGCATGTTAGGCTAGAAATTACTATTACTTGTACTGATTTTAGCATTTATTCTGAGATTATGAGTTGTTGTTGTTGTGTGTTTAAATTGGGACTACAGGACGATTTCTCGGGAGATCCCCCTGTACTTGACATATTCTGGATTGAGGGTGCGGGATACCAGGAGATCCCTGTCACATGTATTTCTATATATATATATATTGGGATACCAAGAGATCCCCTACTTACTTATTGGGGATACCAAGATATCCCCGGGATACTAAGAGATCCCTAGTGAGTATGATGAGGATACCAAGAGATCCTCGGGATACCAAGAGATCCCCGGCTACTATTCCTTGTTGAGAGCAGTATTCCTTGTATTGTTACCTTGCCTTCTATTACTGTTCTTCCTTAAATACCTAGATTAGATTCTCACTGTAGACTTTATTTAAATTGCTTCTGTTATCTTATTATTTATTATGTTTTATCTCAGTAGGGCCCTAACCTTCCTCGTCACTACCCAACCGAGGTTAGGCTTGATACTTACTGAGTACCGCTGTGGTGTACTCATGCCCTTCCTGCGCATGTTTTTTTATGTACAGATCATCCAGGTACCTCTACTCAGGTGCACTATCATTGAGGCAGGAGGACTACGGAGACTTCAAGGTAGATCTGCTGCGTCCGCAGACCGACGAGTCTCCCTCTTACTCTATCTTTAGTACTTAGTTTTCTTTCTTCTGGTTGTTAGATATTCTGGAGTTTGGAGCCTTTGCTATACACTTCTGTAGCCTGTGTTGCCCTTGATTTTTCGGGTTTTGGGAATTGTTTTGAACTTGTGATATTGAGTTGTACTTGCCGAGCGGTATTCAGTACAGGTTCTTTCAGTTATCTAATTTGGTTTTCTCTATTTTTCCGCAATTATATTACTTCCACAATATTAGGCTTACCTAGTAATGGGGACTAGGTGCCGTCATGACATGTTCATAGTCGGTGAACTAAGGTCGTGACAAGTTGGTATAAGAGCTCTAGGTTTATAGGAGTCACAGAACAAATTCCTGTTTATTAGAGTCTCGCTGATCGGTACGGAGACGTCCGTATTTATATACGAGGGGCTATGTAACTGTTTAGGAAAAATCTTCATTTCTTATGAATTCCTTGTCGTGCGATATTTTGACACCAATTCTAAACTTCTGTCTTCTATTCTCTCACAGATGGTGAGGACACGTGCTACACGAGAGGACCAGGCACTCGTGCTCCCTACTGCCGCCGTCAGAGGCCGGGGTAAAGGTCGAGGACGCGCCCGAGGTGCAGCCACAGCACCCGCGTGCGCTGCCGCTGAGGTACCACTAGCAGATTTAGCCGGAGCCCAGGCACCTGGCACACCTACTACGTCCACTACTACTCCTGCGCTCCAGGAGACCCTGGCTTAGTTCATGAGCATGTACGCTACCTTGGCTCAGGTAGGGTTGCTTCCCCTTGTTGCAGCCATATCCCAGGCCGGGGGAGGAGCCCAGACTCCAGCCGTCCGCACTCCTGAGAAACGAGTGCAGGTTAAGCAGGCCTCGGAGATTATTCTTGCACCGCCTGCAGCACCAGTTCAGCCCGAGGATGGGTCAGCTGCATCAGAAAACGGGTAGCGTAAACTAGAGAGGTTCAAGAAATATGACCCCTCTGTGTTTAGTGGCTTAGCATCAGATGATGCCTTGGGATTTTTGGAGGAGTGTCATCACATTCTTCGCACTATGGGCATAGTGGAGTCCAGCGGGGTTTCTTTCACTGCCTTTCAGCTTCGGGGAGCCGCCTATGATTAGTGGTGTACTTATAAGTTAGACAGTCCAGTCGAGGCTGCTTCACTAACTTGGACCAATTTATCAGGCATGTTTATGAGAGAGTTTGTTCCCCCGAAACTCAGGGATTCGTGGCGCACAGAGTTTGAGCACTTGTGCCAGGGTGCTATGATAGTTTCAGAGTATGCCATTAGTTATACCAAGTTGGCCAGGCATACACCGGCCTTGGTTACGACAGTTCAGGAGAGAGTTCGCAGGTTCATCGAGGGTCTTATTCCGCCCATCCGGTCTAGCATGGCTCAAGAGTTGGAGATGGACATCCCCTATCAGCAGGTGGTGAGTATTGCTAGGAGGATTGAGGGTATGCTCTCCAGAGAGCGAGGGTAGAGGGAGTCCAAGAGGTCTTGAGAGTTGGGCCACTACTCTGGTACCCGTACCCTATCAGAAGGTCGGTATGGTAGAGGTTATTCGGGTCGCCCTGTGCATTTAGCGTTACCAGCAGCTGACAGTACTCCAGCTCTGCCTATACCTCAGGAGACTTACTATGCACTTCAAGTTTCTAGCGCGCTTCCTGCGCGGGGTGCTTTCAGAGGTCAGCTCGGCAGGCCTAGCCCCATTCAGTCACAGCCACCACGTCCTCCTAGAGCTTGTTATTAGTGTGGTGACACCCGTCATGTGGTTAGGGATTTCCCTACACTTGGAAGAAGTGCACCTCCACAGACTGCTCAGCCACAACGTGCTCCTCAGAGCTCTCAGGCTATGGTCACAGCTCCAGCTGCTACCCCACCCGCCCAGCCATCCAAGGGCAGAGTCTGAGGCCGAGGTCGAGGTCGAGGAGATAGATGTCACCCTTGCGAGAGGGGTCAGGCTAGATATTATTGTATTCCTGATCGCACTGAGGCTGTTGCCTCCAATTTTGTCATCACAGGTATTATACTGGTATGTCACAGAGAGACATCAGTTCTATTCGATCCAGGCTCTACTTATTCTTATGTGTCTTTTTATTTTGCTCCGCATTTGGGTATGCCTCGGGATTCTTTGAGTGCCCCCGTTTATGTTTCTACTCCCGTGGGAGATTTTCTTGTTGTGGACCACGTTTATCAGTCATGTTTGGTTACTATTCATGGTTTTGAGACTAGAGCGGATCTATTATTACTCGGTATGGTCGATTTTGATATTATTCTGGGCATGGACTGGTTGTCGCCCCATCATTCTATTTTTGATTGTCACGCCAAGACCGTGACGCTGACTATGCCAGGTGTTCCACGTATTGAATGGATTGGTACTTTAAATCACACTCCCAATAGAGTTATCTCTTTCCTTAAAGCTCAGCATATGGTTGAGAAGGGGTGTGTCGCGTATTTAGCTTATGTAAGAGATGTCAGTGTTGATACCCCTTCTGTTTATTCAGTTCCAGTGGTACGAGATTTCCCCAATGTGTTTCCAGCTGATCTTCCGGGCATGCCGCCCGATAGAGATATCGATTTTGGCATTGATCTGTTTCCAGGCACTCAGCCCATTTCCATTCCTCCGTATCGCATGGCTCCTCCTGAGTTGAAGGACCAATTGCAGGAATTGCTTGGTAAGGGTTTTATTCGACCCAGTGTTTCACCGTGGGGTGCTCCTGTCTTGTTTCTGAAGAAGAATGATGGTTCTTTGCGCATGTGCATTAATTATCGCCAGTTGAACAAGGTTACAGTGAAGAACCGTTATCCTTTGCCTCATATTGATGATATGTTTGACCAGCTTCAGGGCGCACAAGTGTTTTCCAAGATTGACTTGCGCTCAGGTTACCATCAGTTGAAGATTCAGGAGCCAGATATCCCGAAGACTGCCTTCAAGACTCGGTATGGTCATTACGAGTTCCTTGTTATGTCATTTGGTCTGACTAATGCCCCAGCAACTTTTAGCATTTGATGCACAGTGTATTCAGGCCATATCTTGACTCCTTCGTTATTGTTTTTATTGATGATATTCTGGTATATTCCCGGAGTTGGGAAGATCATGAGCATCACCTAAGGACAATGCTTTAAACCCTGAGAGAGAAGAAATTATATGCAAAGTTCTCACAATGTGAGTTCTGGTTGAGTTTCGTGACATTCCTAGGCTACGTGGTATCGAGTGAGGGCATTCAGGTGGAGGCCGTGAAAAGTTGGCCCAGGCCCTCCACAACTACAGAGATTTGCAGTTTCCTTGGCTTGGCGGGTTATTACCGTCGCTTTGTGGAGAGGTTTTCATCGATTGCGGCCCCTATGACTAGACTGACCCAAAAGGGATGCCCTATTTCAGTGGACAGAGGAGTGTGAGGCGAGCTTCCAAAAGCTCAAGACAGCTTTGACTTCAGCCCCAATCTTGATGCTTCCTACAGGTTCAGGGTCATATACAGTTTATTGTGATGCCTCACGGGTTGGACTTGGAGCGGTGTTGATGCATGACGGTAGGGTGACTGCCTACGCGTCTATACAGCTGAAGATACACGAAAAGAATTACCCTGTCCACGACCTTGATTTAGCTTCTTGATGATAGGCTATAATTGCGTATTTTAGTTGCTTATTACACTCTAATTTAATGCACTTAAATTGAGTTTGAGCTTTAATCGCCAGTATTTTGCACTAATAGTGTGTTTTATGCCTTGTATGAGTGATTCCGAGCTATGTACATGTTATGAAATGAATTCAAGTGATTTGGAGCTTTACATTTTGAGTAAAAGTTCAAGGAATTAAGCCAGGATCGTGTTTGGGGGTCAATGGATAGATGGTTAGAGCGAACGAAGACTCCAGTATGTAGATTGCGCACTGGCTAGTAATATAGACATAACTTTTCGCTCAGAACTCTTTTTTAGATCCACAATATATGGTTGGATAGATAACTCAAAGGGATACAACTTTCATGTTTTACGTTTTTCCAAATTCGGAACGGAACAGAGTGAAAACTTCGCAAAATCGAGGCTGCGCTAGTTTTAACGCGCCCAGAAATAGAACACTTGTCAACTAGCGCGCTCAGATGCGCGCCAAGGTGCACGGCAGCGCTATTTAAGCCCGGGAAAAATGTCCTTTTTCACCTTGGAGAAGGTAAAATTGTTTGGGCCCAACGCTACTTGGTATATATACATAGGAGAACGTTTTTGAGAGCAATTTTTAACCAAGGAAGAGCACAAAGCCGCCGTGGAGGTCGGGTTTCATCTTTTCTTCCCCAAACTTAGTCTTTTTATGCTTCTTTGTATGATTTGTTGTTTTGCTACCATGTCTATGTGGAGCTAAACTTCACGTTCTAGGGTTGTGGTTCTTTCATAACTATTGTTATTCGGATATCGATTTCGATTTCTTAGTTTATCATATTGGTTTATTTATTCAATCCTGCACTTAATTATTTGATTGCTTGATCACCAATTGAATACCATCTACGAATCTAGAGTTGAACTCGAAAGTGGGAATTCTAGATTTCATATAGGATTGAGTAGAGCAAGTTCTTGAACCTGGGCCTCGGGGAACGGATTCGCGGTTAGGATAGACATATACCTAATTGCCTTGCTTGGTTGATTTACAGAAATTATAAATGCGTTCTTGTTGATTCTAACTCCATAGACATATAGGCGTTAGGTTAGCTTGAATAGGTGAGTAAGAGCTTGACAGATTCTTATGAGCAATATTATCCCTGTCAACCAATAAACTTGATAAATTAGTTAGTCAATTCAATTGAAGAATACAGTAGGAATGTTAGATAGCCCATAACCCTAGATCGTTTTCATTACATTGATATCCTAAAAATCTGCTCTTTCTCTGTTCAAAGTTCATTATTTGTTTTTATTTATTTAATTAGTTTAGAACCAAATATTTCTAGATTTAATTCTTTTATAGATAATTAAGATAGTCTAATTTAGTTAATAGTTAATCACAAGTCCTCATGTGATCGACATCCGACTTTTAGTCACTTTATTACTTGACAACCGCGTGCTCTTGCGTGCGTGTTTGGCCGCAACAAGTTTTTGGCGCCGTTGCCGATGACTTAGAAATTAACTATTTTTCTATATTAGACTTTTACTTTTATCTTTACAAGTTTTGATTTTTTCTTCTTCTCTTTTTGTAAATATTTTTATTCATATAACTATTTGATTTTTCTCTTAGTGTGTTTCTAGTTCTCTCAACATGACATTAGGAGATGAAATATCCGGATGTAAGATTATTGATGAAGATGCTTGGTTGACGGAAAACTTATATGGCCCATCTTTTTGGGTTTGTCATGACCTGAACTCCTGGAGATATGCATTTGAACATGGGAGTAAGGGTTGGTATTGGGAAGAATATTCACGATTAAGAGAATATGAGGAACGACGTTGTCTTCTAACAACGTTGGTAAATGATTGGTCTAAGGAGAGAGATGAACTTGCAAATCAAGTTGATAATTTTAGCTTGGCTATACATAACTTAGATGTAGATTTGAGTGCAAATGTTGATGCGTGTAACACCCAACAATTTAATAATGAGTTGTGTGCAGCTGAAAAAAATCTTCTAGACCAAATTGAGGAGTTAAAACGAGAATACCAATCACTAGACCCTGTTTTTCTTGAGGATGCCAATATTGAGAAGAGTGCTCTAGAGTCATGTGAGGGAGTGGATAACATTACTTTGGGAGACTTGAGTGTGTCTAAATATGCGGATGCAAATAGTAGAAAAATTAATGAGTTAGGGCGTATTAAACTTCATTCCAATCATTTTTCAACATTGTGTTTGGATAGTAAGATAGTAATCGAGCCATCTGAGCCAATGAAGGGGTCAAAGAGTGAGGATGAGAGCGCCTATATTCTTGAATTTGTTGTGCCAAAAAATAAAAATTACATTCCTCATCTAAAGGCCAAGAAGTGCAGAGTGAAAAAATTATTACTTGGCCTGGTTATCATTGTAGCCCCACCACTGGAGCATGGCCGCAGATTGGATGCCATGTTAGGGGTACAATTCATAAGTTCGAGGTGGAGGAAAAAGTGGTTCACATCGTGCCGCGACGTTAAACTAGGCGCTTCTTGGGAGGCAACCCAACTTTACTGCTTTCTTTTATTTTTTTATTTAATTTATTTTTATAATGTTGTAGTATTATTTTTGTATTTTGTAGGAGTAGGATCATGGAGTCAAAGTCAATAGGCATTTGCAAAAGCGAGCATATGTTTGAAACTGAGTGTGAGGTACCTCCACAAGGGATCATACGTGGGAGAAGTCTGAGTATCCCGTTAGCACCTAATTCTTCGGCCTTTGGCCTACCAGGGAGTCTCTTTTACCCTCTTATTATTTATAGTGTGAATTGAGGACATTGCACAATTTTAAGTGAGGGGTGAGGATATTGTTTGAGTGACTTTCTATACTATTTTAGTTGTATTAGTTTAATTGAATATTATTTTTAGAAAAATGAAAAAAAAAATTTTGGGACTTCTCCCGACGATGGATCTCCTAGACAGTTTTCTTGAGTGATTAAAGTCTAAACAAAAAATACAAAAATATGTCTTTTAGCTTTCTTTAGGTAGTAATAAACCCCCGTGGTTTTTCTTTGTGCCTCGGTTCTTTTCCATGGGATGTAGTTTGAACCGGGTAGTAGTATTTTTTAATATTTTAGAGTAGATTAGAATTTAGGAAATAAAAAGAGGAAGAATAATAAACCTAGGCACCCTTGACTTGTTTGATAGTAGCATATTTAGGCTTTGGCATGTGTAATATCTTCCCTATGATTTGAAATTATTGATGATGTCTTGCTTAGTTGGATATCATGTCTTGTGATGCCTATGTCTCATTTTCTTGACTTATGTTCACTTTGTGCTTCATGCTTAATATCTCGTGGCTATATGAGATGAGCGCTAAAAGAAGTAAGAAAGAACTAAGAGTGGGTGGCTTTTGAGTGGAATAAATGAAAAAAAGAAGGGTGCACTTATTTTTTTAAAATAATACACCACTAGCGAAAAAAAAGAATATTTGAAAAACAAATAATCTGAAAAAAAAATAGAGATGAATACATTGTTGTCTTGTTCTTGCTTGTGGGGTATAAATTAATGTAGTGCTTAAAGAAGAAGGGAGCATTTTGGTGTGATATTAGTTGTGAAATTGAAGTTGGGATTGAAGAATTTGCGCTCAAAGCGATTATGTGATGTGTTAAAGTTCTTAGGAGGGTGAACCACTATTCCTAAATATATCTTACCCATCCCTTAGCCCACATTACAACAATTAAAAAGTCCTAATTGGTTTTAGATCGAGTGAGCTTACATGTGACTTTTTTTTGTGTGAGAGTGAGAGAGTTATTTGATATATATATGAGTATTTAAACTATATTTGATCATGAGATTTGATTGTGTCGGTTCAACGTATTCTCTTGCTCTTGTTGTGAGGTCACATGGCTTCATGAGGGATATGTGACATTATTAGACTTCTCTAGGATGTTGGGTATTCAAGCCATGAGTGCATTGTGACAGTGAGTCGGTTTTTGAGGCTAGGATTGTTGTGAGCATATTGTCTTTGTTATGAATATTTGTGAAGTATGGCATAAGTAAAGGGAAGTGTATGATGATTGCATATGCTAGAGTTTAATTGTTGCTATCAACCATAATCATTGGTGTAGTGTGCTTCAAATATGTTATGTGCTCATAGATAGAGTAAATTTTTGGTTGACTCGAGGACGAGCAACATTTAAGTGTGGGTTGTTGATAATAGGCTATAATCGCGTATTTTAGTCGCTTATTACACTCTAATTTAATGCACTTAAATTGAGTTTGATCTTTAATCGCTAGTATTTTGCACTAATGATGTGTTTTATGCCTTGTAAGAGTGATTCCGAGCTATGTACATGTTATGAAATGAATTCAAGTGATTTGGAGCTTTAAAATTTGAGTAAAAGGTCAAGAAATTAAGCCGGGATCGTGTTTGGGGGTCAATGGCTGATGGTTAGAGCGAACGAAGACTCCAGTAGGTAGATTGCGCATTTCTAGTATAATAGACATAACATTTTGCTCAGAACTCCATTTTGACTCCACAATAAATGGTTGGAAATATAACTCAAACGGATACAACTTTCATGTTTTACGGTTTTCCAAATTCGGAATGGAACAGGGTAAACAATTCGCAAAAGCGTGGCTGCGCTAGTTTTAGCGCGCCCAGAAACAAAACACTTGTCAACTAGCGCGCCTAGATGCGCGCCTAGGTGCGCGGCAATGCTATTTAAGCCCGGGAAAAGTGTCCCTTTTCACCTTGGAGAAGGTATAATTGTTTGGGCCCAAAGTTACTTAGTATATATACATAGGAGAACGTTTTTAGAGCAATTTTTGGCCAAGGAAGAGCACAGAGCTGCCGTGGAGGCCGGGTTTCATCTTTTCTTCCCCAAACTTAGTCTTTTTATGCTTATTTGTATGATTTGTTGTTTTGCTACCATGTCTACGTGGAGCTAAACTTCACGTTCTAGGGTTGTGGTTCTTTCATGACTATTGTTATTCGGATATCGATTTCGATTTCTTAGTTTATCATATTGGTTTATTTATTCAATCCTGCACTTAATTATTTGATTGCTTGATCACCAATTGAATACTATCTATGAATCTAGAGTTGAACTCGAAAGTGGGAATTCTAGATTGCATATAGGATTGAGTAGAGCCAGTTCTTGAACCTGGGCCTCGGGGAACAGATTTGCGATTAGGATAGACATATACCTAATTGCCTTGCTTGGTTGATTTACAGAAATTATAAATGCATTCTTGTTGATTCTAACTCCATAGACATATAGGCGTTAGGTTAACTTGAATAGGTGAGTAAGAACTCGACAGATTCTTATGAACAATATTAACCTAGTCAACCAATAAACTTGATAAATTAGTTAGTCAATTCAATTGAAGAATACAATAGGAATGTTAGATAGCCCATAACCCTATATCGTTTTCATTACATTGATATCATAAAAATCGGCTCTTTCTTTGTTCAAAGTTCATTATTTGTTCTTATTTATTTAATTAGTTTAGAACCAAATATTTCTAGATTTAATTCTTGTATAGATAATTAGGATAGTCTAATTTAGTTAATAGTTAATCACAAGTCCTCCTGGGATCGACATCCGACTTTTAGTCACTTTATTACTTGACGACCGCGTGCGCTTGCTTGTGTGTTTGGCCGCAACACTGCTATTGTTCATGCCTTGAAGATCTGGCGTCATTATTTGTACGGGGTGCCTTGTGAGATCTATACTGACCATCGAAGTTTGCAGTACTTGCTTAAGAAGAAGGACCTGAATATGCGTCAGAGGAGATGGTTAGAGTTGTTAAAGGACTATGATATTACTATTCTTTATCACCCAGGCAAGGCCAATGTGGTAGCCGATGCCTTGAGTCACCGGATGGAGAGTTTGGGGAGTTTGGCATATTTACCAGCTTCAGAGAGACCTATGGCGATGGATGTTTAGACCTTATCCAGTCAGTTCGTAAGATTGGACCTCTCGGAGCCCAGTCGGGTTCTAGCCTGTGTGTTTTCTCAGTCTTCCCTATTTGATCGTATCAGGGAGCGGCAGTATGATGACCCTCATTTGCTTGTCCTTCAGGATAGGGTCCAGCGTGGGGATGCCAGAGATGTGATCATCGGGGATGATGGGTTATTGAGGATTCAGGGCCGGATTTGTGTGCCCAATATTTGATGGTCTTCGAGAGTTGATTCTAGCAGAGGCCCATAGTTCGCGGTATTCCATCTATCCGGGTGCCACGAAGATGTATCAGGACTTGAGACAACACTATTGGTGGAGGCGGAAGAAGAAGGATATAGTTGATTATGTGTCTAGATGCCTCACCTGCTAGCAGGTGAAGTATGAACACTAGCGTTCGGGTGGGTTGCTTCAGCAGATAGAGATTTCGGAGTGGAAGGGGGAGCGTATCACCATGGAATTTGTATTTGGACTCCCACAGACCTTGAAGAAGTTTGACTCCATTTGGGTCATTGTGGATCGGCTGACCAAGTCCGCTCATTTCATTCCTGTGTGTACCACTTATTCATCGGAGTGGTTGGCGGAGATTTATATCAGGGAGATCGTTCGTTTGCATGGTATTCCAATTTCTATCATCTCAGACAGAGGTACTCAATTTATATCGTGGTTCTAGAGAGCCGTGCTACAGGAGTTAGGCACTCGGGTGGAGTTGAGCACGACATTTCACCCCCAGACAGACAGACAGTCCGAGTGCACTATTCAGATTCTGGAGGATATGCTCCGTGCGTGCGTGATTAAGTTTTGAGGGTCATGGGATCATTTCCTGCCATTGGCGGAGTTTGCTTATAATAACAATTATCAGTCCAACATTCAGATGGCGTTGTATGAGGCTTTATATGGTAGGAGGTGTAGATCTCCGGTGGTTTGAGCCGGGTGAGGCCAGGATATTGGGCACAGAGATGGTCCAGGATGCAATGGAGAAGGTTAAAGTGATTCAGGATAGACTCTGTGCAGCCCAGTCTAGACAGAAGAATTACGCGGACAAGAAGGTTCGTGATGTTGCATATATGGTTGGTGAGTGGGTTCTGCTTCGGGTCTCGCCTATGAAGGGCGTCATGAGGTTTGGAAAGAAAGAGAAGCCGATTCCAAGGTTTATTGACCCTTTTAAGATCTTGAGGCGAGTTGGGGAATTTGCTTATGAGCTTGCCTTACCTCCCAGCCTAGCCGGAGTTCACCTGGTATTTCATGTCTCGATGCTCCGGAGGTATCACGGTGATCCGTCGCACGTGTTGGATTTCAGTTCAGTACAGTTTGACAAGGATCTATCCTATGTTGAGGAGACTGTGGTAATTTTGGACAGGAAAATCAGAAAATTGAGGTCAAAGAACATTGCTTCGGTAAAGGTTCAGTGGCGGGGTTAGCCGGCCGAGGAGGCGACTTGGGAGACCGAGTAGGATATACGCAGCCAGTACCCTTATCTTTTCACTACTTCTGGTATGTTATCTATGCTCATTCGAGGACGAACGAATGTTTAAGTGTAGGAGGATGTAACGACCCAACCGGTCGTTTTTGGAATTTACGCCCCGTTCCCCCATTAACTGCTTCCCCTAAGTTCATTTATGCTATTTTGGTTTTCCGGGACGTTCGGTGTTGGGATTCGGAGTGTTTTGGGACACTTAGTCCCTAAATGAGAGCTTAAGAGTTGAAAAATGCTCCGTAATCGGAACAGTGCGAAGGCGACCTCGGAATGGAAATCTGATGGTTCTGTTAGCTCCGTTAGGTGATTTCGGGGTTGGGAGCGTGTTCGGAATGTATTTTGGAGGTTCGTAGCTCATTTAGGCTTAAAATGCCGAAGTTTGTATTTTTGAAGTTCCGGTCCGATAGTGAGTTTTTGATTCGAGGGCCAGAATGAAATTCTAGTAGTTGCAGTAGCTCCGTCATGTCATTTGGGACGTGTTTGCAAAATTTCAGGTCAATTGGACGTGTTTTGGTTAGGTTTTTGATCGAAAGTGTGTTTTGTTGGAACTTGAAATTCTTAGGCTTGAATCTTTGATTTATCCGGGTTCCGGTGTTGTTTTAGGCATTTTCAAAGTTGGTACAAGTTTGAATAAGGTATTAGGTGGTATTGGTGCTTTTGGTTGAGGTCCCGGGGGACTCAGGATAATTTCGGGTGGTTAACGAAGAAAATTTGTAAGTATTGCAGCTGCTGGTATTTTTCTTTCTGGTATTTTCGCTTCTGCGGTTTGGGAATCGCAGAAGCGGCCTTGGATGTCGCAGAAGCGATTTGGTTTCACCTTCCAGGAAATCGCAAAACTGATAGGATTTCTACAAAAGCGGAGCCGCAGAAGCGGCCTTGGTCATTGCAGAAGTGAGATTGGCTTCCCCTTCAGGAACCACAGAAGCGGTCAATTTTCCTCATAATGGGTACCGTAGGAGCGGTTGTATATACGCAGAAGCGGAAATGACTGTGCAGATATAGAAATTCGAGGGTTTTGATTTCATAAGTTAGAAAACTCAATTTGAGCTCGGGTAAAGGCGATTTTCAGAGGGTTTTGAAGAGGAAATTAGTGGGTAACATTTCTTTAATCCCTTCTAGTTATATTTTATCATTTTGTAGTTAAATCCATCATTAAAATTCGAATTTGGGGTTAAAACTTCAAGAATTTGGTTAAAACTTCTTAGACCAAACTATTGGGTTTTGAGTGAGCAAATGACCTCTGATTTGGGAGTTTTTATTTGGTTAGACTCGCGAGAGTACGAGGGTTCTGAAAATGTGAAAAATTATTCGATTCCGAGATGTTGGCTTGAGGGGCGTTTTGGTCATTTTACCTAATTTCGCGCCCTAGCTTTAATTTTTATAGAGGAATTAGTTGTTTGCAATATTATTTACGATATGTAATTGAATTGTATAGATTTGGGCCATTTGGAGTCGGATACTCGTGGAAAAATGCGTGGTTTCTATTGATATTGAGCCTGCTCGAGGTAAGTGGTTTGTGTAACCTTGTGAGGGGGACATTTCCCCTTAGGACATGATCTTTGAATATTTGAATGCCTCGTACGTGAGGTGAAGAGCGCGTACTTTAGCTAATTGTTGTAAACCTATTTATACTTGAAGTATTTAAACTGAGATTTCTTGGTTATTTGTTCATTTTAGACTGTAAGTTCAAACCTGTGCTAGCTTAGGGGAGCATGTTTAGCTGATTTACTTGGTTAAATTGTTTAACTGTACTATTTGCACTATGTGAAGCATGTTAGGCTAGAAATTACTATTACTTGTACTGGTTTTAGCATTTATTCTGAGATTATGAGTTGTTGTTGTTGTTGTGTGTTTAAATTGGGACTACGGGACGACTTCCCGGGAGCTCCCCCTGTACTTGACATATTCTGGATTGAGGGTGCGGGATACCATGAGATTCCTAGCACATGTATTTCTATATATATATATATTGGGATACCAAGAGATCCCTGGCATACTTATTGAGGATACCAAGAGATCCTCGGGATACTAAGAGATCCCCAGTGAATATGATGAGGATACCAAGAGATCATCGGGATACCAAGAGATCCCCGACTACTATTCCTTGTTGAGAGCAGTATTCCTTGTATTGTTACCTTGCCTTCTATTACTGTTCTTCCTTATTTACCTGGATTATATTCTCGCTATAGACTTTATTTAAATTTCTTTTGTTATCTTATTATTTATTATGTTTTATCTCAGTAGGGCCCTGACCTTCCTCGTCACTGCCCAACCGAGGTTAGGCTTGGCACTTACTGAGTACCGCTGTGGTGTACTCATGCCCTTCCTGCTCATGTTTTTTTCATGTACAGGTCATCGAGGTACCTCTACTCAGGCGCACTATCAGTGAGGCAAGAGGACTACAGAGACTTCGAGGTAGCTCTGCTGCGTCCGCAGACCAACGAGTCTCCCTCTTACTCTATCTTTAGTACTTAGTTTTCTTTCTTCCGGTTGTTAGATATTCTGGAGTTTGGAGCCTTTACTATACACTTATGTAGCCTGTGTTTCTCGTGAGTTTCCGGGTTTTGGGAATTGTTTTGAACTTGTGATATTGAGTTGTACATGCCGAGTGGTATTCAATACAGTTTCTTTCAGTTATCTAATTTGGTTTTCTCTGTTTTTCCGCAATTATTTTACTTCCGCAATATTAGGCTTACCCGGTCATGGGGACTAGGTGCCGTTATTACATGTTCACAATCGGTGAACTCGGGTCGTGACAGCTAATGTTAAAGTTATAATCTCATATTCTTTCTCGAGTACTGGAGTCATTGCTTTGGGCATCTCGCTCCCTTCTGAACCTAGATAAAGAACTCACCTCTTTTTTCCTTGATCTTGAATCAAATTGTGCATTATCTTGTTTAGATAGAGAATCTCGCCTCGCAGGTCCCATATAAGGCTTGTACCTATTTTTACCAAACTTTCTCTCTAGTTCTAAGTGTCTCGAACCTGGTCTTTCATCAACCCTTGGATGTGCAACCGTATCTTCTTCTATCTACAACTTTGTGTTGTATCAATTGTATATTTCGTTCCAAGTTATTGTAGGAAATTCTCGCAAACTTTTTTCAGCCTTCTCGTGGCTTCTAAACTTTTCTCGTTCAAGTTGCTCGCAAATGCCGTAGCCGCCCAGTTATAAGGTACTCGCGGCAGCATCATCCTCTCTCGTTGGAATCTATCTACGAATTCTCTGAGAAATTCAGTACTCCCTTATTTAACTTTGAAGATATCTTCCATCTTTTTTTTCAACTTTTCGAGCCCCCGAATGTGCTTTTATAAATTAATTTGGAAGTTTAGTAAAAGAATCAATGGAATTTTTAGGTAAGAGAGAATACCATCTTAACACTCCTTTTGTGAGAGTTTCGCCAAATTTTTACCAAAATTATTTCTATCTCCTACTTGGTTAAATCATTGCATTTCACACTGGTAGTGAATGCGGTTATGTGATCTTGCGGTTCAGACGTCCCGTCATATTTGGAAATATCAAGCACTTTAAAATTTTTGGGAATCGACAAAGGTGTTGCACTTGGCTTCCAGGGTTAGTGTGAATATTTGTCAATATCCACTCCTTTGATCACGGGAGGTACGCCAGGTATTTTGTCTATACGCTCATTTTGCTCCTTCAGTTGTTTCTATAAAGTTAGCACCAAACTTTGTAAACTAGAATTATTTTGTGTACCTGACTCTCTATCGCGAGATTCATTGGGCATTTCTCGACTTCCAGAGTTATCAAGTCCCGAACATGGACTCTTCAAAGTTGTTGTATTAACCGGTGGAGGAGTTTGTGCTCCATTAGGTAATCCTCTAACAAAAGCCTATAATGCACAGTTCACATGTTTTGCAATCAATTGCTTTAGATCATCCCACTTGACGGTTTGGTCACCTCCATGTTGACCATCAGTGCACGAAGCAAACCTTTCAGGTGAACTTTCACATGATTGCTGAGGAGTTTCTGTGGGTATGTGTTATGGTGGAGTTCCACCTTGTTGATTCAGCTTGTTGTTCTTGTTAGCATTTGACATATTTGGTCGTTAAAAATGAAGTTTGGAAAGTGAACAGATTATTAGATTCCCGGCAACGAAACTAATTTAGGTTAACCCAAAAATAGATTTCTCGATCAAAGTAAATCGAGTTACTGATGACCAAAATTTACCTCACTTTCTTAATAATTTGAAGAATAAGACAACTAATGGAAATAATTGACAAGGAAAGAAAATTCAAAATAGATTGGTAATCACTCCTAGAATTACGGTTAGAACCTTATGAATAAAATAAAGAATAATTGCATATATTTTAATAATAATCAGATACCATTACAAATAAGAACTATGCCTTTATATAGGAATTCACAATTATAACGCTTTTCTTACTTAATTCGGGGTTTTTAATGGCATTAATTATCTTGACTAACCGTTACCTTATATAATTGCAACGGAAGCGTTTATAACTAAAGATTTTTCGTAACCACGACTAATGTCAATTTTCCTTCCTTATTTATAACAGAGTCGTGCATCTTCTCTCTTTAATGGTCTATACATTTCGCTCATATTTCTTCTTTTCAAGTTGTCAGAGCCTGTTCCTTTCCTAGAGAAATCTCAGGGGTGTTTCTCCCACGCCTTCTTGAATTCTTTAACGCGTCTAATTGGAAATGCCACATGTGTAATGACCAGGCCAATCATTTTAAGAATTAATGCCCCGATCCCCTATTAACTGCTTCCCCCGTGTCTATTCCTGTAATGACCCAGCCGATTGTTTCATGAGTTATAGCCTCATTTTACCTATTTCTGCTTCTTTATTGTTCTTCAGCTGTATTTCATCGTATCATGTTTGTTGGTTTGGGTTTAGAGTGCTTTTGAAGTGAATTGAGACACTTAGTCTCTTTTGAGTAGGCTTAAGTTGGAAAAGTTAACCGGATGTTGATTTATGTGTAGATGATATCGGATGTGGATTCTGATGGTTTGGTTAGCAGTTCGGAATGATAATGTGACTATAGAAGGGTAAATGTCTACAGTTGAACAAGTAAAAGTCAATTAGGCAACAAGAATAACCAAGAAGGGCAGATAATTTCCAAGTAAGTCATGTAGAGGTGAAACTAATAACAGGGAACTCAATCGTATCAAGAACAACTTCATATTCGGTGATTACAAGGATTTAAGAGCCTAAAGTANTACCACGTTCTTGCCACTAGTTCTCAACTTCAAATGGCCCAAATCTATTCAATTAAATCACACATTGTAATTAACATCTCAAGCAACTGATTCTATTATTAAATTCAAAGCTAAAGCGCGAATTTAGGTAAAATAACCAAAACGCCCCTCAGGCCAATGTCTTGGAACCGGATGAATTTAACATTTTCAGAACCCTCGTACCCTCACGAGTCTAACCATACAAAAATCTCTCAAATCAGAGGTCAAATGCCCCCTCAAAATCCCATGGTTAGGTCTAAGAACTTTTCCCCAATTTCATTCCAAATCCGAAATTAAAGGTTGAATTTAAGATTAGATTAGTGGGTATTAGTCATAGAAGAGTAGATAATCGTTACCTAATCGTTGCCTCTAAAAAACCCTAAAAAATTCCCTCAAATTTGAGCTCTCTAGCTTGAGTTTTGTTAAAAATTGCTAAGCCCTCGTTTTGAAATGTTTGTATCTGCCCAGGCCTTTTGTTCATCGCGAACGCGTAGATGGGTTCGCGTTTGCGGAGAAGGAAAATGTAAATGACTGAGGTTACCCTTCACGATCACGAAGGCAAGGATGCGAAGGCGAAGGTCTGGGCTGAAGGCTTACGCGGACGCGACGTGGACCATGCGAACGCTTAGAAGAAAACAGGATGGGTCCAGAAGTGGGCCTACGCGAACGCGTTGGCAAGGACGCGAACGCGGAAAAAGAGAAGGCTGGGCTTTGCGAACACAGGGTAGGGGGACGCGAACGCAGTGAAGGGAGAGGCAGAGCTTTGGGAACGCGAGGCTCTAAATGCGAACGCTTAGCAGGATTTTCCAGGTGGCCAAGATAAGCCTTCGCGAACACGATGGCCAGATCGCGAACGCGAAGAAGGAGTACCAAAAGCAGCAACATCAGTTTAAAAAAAACAAGGGGAAATTACCCGTAGCCCATCTGAAACACACCCGAGGCCCCCCAGAACCCCGTCTAACCACACACACAAGTCATATAACCTAACATGGACTCGCTCAAAGTCCCAAATCACATAACCAACATCAAAACGATGAATTAAACAAAAAATCAAGCTTATGAACTTAGAAATCTTCAAAAATATGCTTTCGATAAAAAAACGTAACCAAATCACGTCCGAATGACTTGAAATTTTGCACACACATCCCAAATGCCATGACGGAACTACTGCAACTTTCGAAATTCCATTCTGAGCCTCAGATCAAAATCCCACTATCGAACCAGAATTTCAAAAATTCAAACTTCAGCATTTCAAGCCTAAATTAGCTACAGACCTCCAAAACACATTCCGAACATGCTCCCAACCCTGAAATCATCTAACGGAGCTAGCAAAACCATCAGATTCCCATTCCGAGGTCTTCTTCACACTGTTTCGACAACATGCCACTTTCCAACACTTAAGCTCTCATTTAGGGACTAAGTGTCCCAAAACTCTCCTAAAAACCCAACATCGAACGTCCTGGCAAACCAAAATAGCAAAAATGAACTTAGGGGAAACAGTTAATAGGGTATAGGGGCGTGAACTCTGAAAACGACCCGTTGGGTCGTTACACTCTCGAAGACTGATCGGAAGGTATTTCTTTGAACTGTAATGCGGGCTTTTGGATAGGTTTAGAAAGAAAGGGTATCAAAGGCTCGAAACAATTCAAATGGGTTCAAAGTTACAACTTTCGGAATCAGATTTCTTACAACGACCACAACTTCTGCCCCAGTTGCTTGCTTGGGGACTTTTTGATTTTTTATTTTGGTGTGACTGAACCTCAGAGAGAGGCTGCCTACGTACCCTTTCGGGATCAAGTCAAGCATAGTTCATGCCATAAAATTTCTTCGTTGTTGCGATCTTTCCCTTCTTCCACTTTTCCTTTTCTTTCTTTTAATTTCTTTTCTTTCCTTCTATTTTCTTTTATTTTTCTTTTCTTTTTTTTCTTTTTTTTCTTTTTTTCTTCTTTTTTTTTCTTTTCTATTTCACTGTTTTTCTCTTCCTTTCCGTTTCTCTTTTCTTGTCTTCTCCTTCTCCTTCTTCTTTTCCTTTTCTTTTCCTTTGGACCATTTTCCTCTTATTTCTCCGCTTATTTTCCCCGCTCGGGCTTTCAAGTTTTACTATCGATTTCAAAAGAAGGGTATGCGAGAAAATAACCGAGGCTCAAAGGGGTAACAAAGGATAAAGTGTTTGGATAGCAGAACAAAGGGCCTTCGTCCTTCCAAACTCCAAAACATGCCAAGTTCAAACTACACAATTAAACAAGCATACGTAACATCTTTTGATTGCACCAGAATTAATAACCATATTCGCACGTTTTCCTCCTACATTTGTCAATTACCCAATACCATTGGATAACAACCACGGTACCACGAACGACCCCTGTAAACTTGGGGCAAACTTGCCTTTGGCTTCAAACTGATGTTGCATAATGCATTTCACCAGTATTTCTTTATGTTCTATCTGCCCCAGTTTCACACAATTTTGGCTCTAAGTGATCTCGAAATGCCCTTACTTATTTCCCTCAAATATCCCTATCATCTTCAACATTGTTTGATTGCTTCATTACTAAACTGACTTTTAAAAACAGGTTGAGAATTATGCGTGCATGTAATGTCACCAGAACCAGCATGAAAAGAACTGTAAAAAGGAAAAGAGAACTAAACAAAATGACTAGAAATGGCAGGATACAGAGAATTGCATTAGACTGGCGGTGAACGAGTTTGGACAACAAAACAAGCACAATAAACTAGGGTACAACCCTTAGAACAAACCTAGACAACACTAAATGAGATACCACGACCAAAGGAACTAGACAAAATAAAAGGATAGAAGGGTTTGAATCACAAGACAATATCCGGATTACAACCCTAAAAATAACCCGGCCAACAGAAATGACAATAAAATAAACCACCAAGACTCCGCTCTAGCTAGCCAAGAGATGGAGCGTCTTTCCAATCACCAAACTCGACATCTTAGCCACTGGATTGCACATCAAAATTGTTGGGACCTTCACAAGTCTTCATCACGTTGTTCTTAGCAAACTGCTTTTGGGTTCCTTTTGCCGGCTCGTTCTCACAATCAACCTCTGATAACACTGAAACCTTAGTAGCATGTGGACCTCCAAGGATCTCAGAAGAGTTCTCATGTTCCTTTTCAAAATAAATCATACCCACCATATGCGTCTCATCATGCACAGGAGATGGACTTTGGCTAGTGTTTGTTGTATCTGGACTTTGCACGATAATGTCGCCTGCATCAATAAGCTTCTGAATTGCATTCTTCAGATTCCAACATTTCTCTATGTCGTGCCCCAGGGCACCTGAGCAGTATGCGCACCTTTGAGAAGGATCAAACTTCTTTGGAAGAGGGTTCAACATTTTTATCTGAATCGGCTTCAACATGTCCAATGCCCTTAACCTCTGGAACAGACTGGCATATGACTCTCCCAACGGAGTGAAGGTTTTCTTCTTCTGTAACCTCTTATTCTTAAATGCTGGATTGGGTTGAAAACCTGATCCAGGGTGTTTTTGGTAAGCTTGCGGGGTAGATATGCATTTTGTGGAGCTGGGTACTTGGAATGTGATGTGCGACTTTGGGATTTCTGTAAAGAGAGGTAGTATCTGGGAGATTCATCTAGTGAACACGGGTACCCATGGGGACGACGTCGAGGCTGGAAGTGTTGATCAGGAAAACCTATCGGACCATTTTTTCTATTTCTCTTTCTTCCACCCAAGCTTACTGGAATGACTTCCAAACAACTCACGATTTTGCCTGACTTGATCCCTTCTTATACTAGCTCCCCCATTTTTAATACATCATTGAAAGGCTTTCCCAAGGCCGGGATCAAATGACTGAAGTAGGTGGGTCCCTGGGCCTGTAGAAAAAGCTCAACCATTTCTTCTTCGCCAATCGAGGGACTGACTCGAGCAGCTTGCTCCCTCCATCTGAGCCCAAACTCATTAAAGCTTTCCTCCGGCTTTTTTTCCATCTTAGATAGCGAGGAGAGATCTGGGGTAACACTAGATTTACATTGAAAGTATCAGACAAAGTCTTGAGCCATGTCACCCAGTGTAAGCCACTTATCAACATCTTGACGAGTATGCGAGTCCAAAGCTTCCCCAGCCAAGGTCTTACCGAAATATGCCATCATCAAGTCATCGTTTTATCCAAAAATCCTCATTTCGTTGCAATAGACCCTCAGGTGGGCTACTGAATCCCCACGCCCATCATACAAGTTAAATTTTGGCCCTTTGAATCCCGCGGGCAAGCGGACGTCATGGGGCACAATCAGTTCTTTGCAAGTCATGCTACCCTGGCCTCCCATTCTTCGCTTGTCCCTTAAGGACTGTTCTACGTTTTTCAAATTCCTAGGTACCCCATCTCGCCCTTCTCTTCCTGTAACCTTTTCATTTCTAGCATGAAGCTCATCCCGGGGGCTCTTCTTGTATGGATCAAGGACCTTGCGGGCAACCTATGGGGGGTGATATTGGGCATTACAAGCTTTGAGTGGGTATTCATTGTTTGGGGTAGTGGATATGACAGGAGGGCAATGTTGGGGAGAGGTAACTGGAGGACGAGTGATGAAGCTACTAGGGTGGTTAGGAAAATTGTGATAAGTGGGTGTATCTGGAGAATATGGAGGATCATCTGGCATTGTGTTGGGAGTTTAGGTAAAGGCAGCATCTGGAAAAATCGATGCTGGAGGGGGTGGTGCCTTCCCAGTCATCCAAGCCTGATACATGTCTGCCATGTGTTGTCTTAACATCCGTACCTCTTCGACTAACCCATTATCCCATTCAACCGACTGCTTGGGGGGCACCGGTATCAACTAACTCAGTTCTATTGTTGTCTGCCATTGCCTTTTGTCCTGGTGTTGTAGGGAAGAGTTACCACTTTAGAAAACCACAAACTGTCCACCTTTCTGGAATGATATGACAAAATGAAACCATCACGTTAGCGTTAGGTCATTTAACATATTGGTAACCGCACATTTGGGGAATGAATGCACCTAGGCAGTTAACAATTCCTATTATGCTTTTGATCGGTTGCATGCGTCATCCCGACCTTTTCCTTATTTCCAATTGCAAACTTTCTCTTGTTTTTTTTTCATTTTCCTTCTTTTCACTCTTGCCTTTGACTTTTCTTGTTCCTATTCTCTCCCTTTCTCGATTTTTCTCTTTTCTTTCTTGTTTTTCCGCTCCTTTTCTTTTCTTTTTCCTTTTTGTTGTCTTTCCTCTTTTTCCTTTCCCTTTTTTTAGTTATGGTCAAATCCTATGGAGACTGCCTACGTATCATGAACCATCATGAATCAGAACAAGCGTAGTTCTTGCAAATTAAATGCGAAAATAAAGAGATAATTTTTGGGATTTTTCATTAATAAACGCTGATTACAAAAGATACTAGACTATTTGTTTTTCTTAAAGGGGAAAAATTACAAAACAGACTTAAAAACAAAATACAGACTCGATAACTAGGAATACATCAAAGCTTCAAATCCTGGGGACCGCGGGGCATCACTCGGCATCGCCGTGGGACTGCGCAAGACTGAGAAGGTTTCAATATCAACTATAGGCTATTTAAAGAAAGCTGGCCATGTAATGACTTATTTTGACTTAAAAAGAAAAGTGGCTATTTTTCAAAAATATTTATTTTGAGAAAACAAAGACTCGGTTTTGCAAATACGGACTCTCAGCACTTCCGAAAGGGAGATTTTAAGGCTGTGCTCGGAAACCATCTAAAATGACTCAGGGTGGCCGTTCTCGCAAAAATAGCCTTTCGGCGCCCTTTTGGGGACATTCGACTTATTTTAAACAAGAGTGGCGGTACCCAGTTTATTTTGACCAAATTAAAATTGACATTATTTGGATATTTTTGAAAAGGGGTGGTTGGACCCGATGAGGGTTGCCTACGTATCTCACATCCGGTGAGAATCAAACCAGCGTAGTTCGGGCAAATAAAACTAATTATTTTGAAAATAAGACTCTTTTTCGTTGGCAAATGCACTAAACTCTTTTTTTATTTTATATTTTCTCTTTTTTCTTTCAGTGACACATAAAACAAAATATTTTGAAAATAAACTCTTTTGTTTTTCTTTTTCATTGGCAAATAAAACAAACTAAAATAAAACACTTTTCTTTTTTCCTTCATTTTTCTCAAAAATCCGGCAGAGTTTCGGCACTATTTGGACATTGGTTTTTCTAAAATAGGTAATTAACTCTCTACACTACTATTTCTTTCTTTTCAACTTTTTTCAAATATTCAAAGCCGGTCAGCATGCAAGTCCGAAACAAATAAATGTACATGCAAGATGCGTTAAAGTGGTCTTTTTCATTTCAGGTTACCTGTCCTAGACGGACCCAACCCCTGTGTTGAGTCCCCAACGGCAAATGCATGTGATGCAAATAAGCGCTCCTAATAGGGATATGGCATGAAGTAAAGTTATTCTAGGTTCAAAACCTAGGTATATGTTCTAGACTGTGTACCCGAGCGGACAACTCGAGTCGAGGATGGGGCTACGTACCGGGAACCAAAAGGCCAACCGGCTTAGTAATTTGTTGGAGCCTCTTTTTATTTCAGGGTATGACACTAACAGAATAGGGAGTCTCAACCAGTAAGCACATCCCCAAAGGTGAGAAGAGAAGGGTTTCGACACAGTTTGTATACAGTTCAGATAATATCAAAGCGGTAAAACATTTAGCACATTTAGCAGGAAAACATGTAGGAAAATCAGATAAAGCCAAACATAACAATTATTCTAAGCTCGAATTCTTAAACCTTGAACCGAAGTTCTGGGTTTGTGTCTCCATCAGAGTCGCCAGAGCTGTCACACCTCCTTTTTCTCTACACCCGCAAGGGCGTAAAAGAGTTTTTTCACTTAAAGGACAATCGAAACGGGATTTATTACTAAGATTCAGAGTCTCCACTTGGGATATTAATGGTGTACCAAGTCACCGGTTGAATCTCGAATCGAGGAAATTATTGACTCTGTTAACAGTCCGCGATCCAAAAATCTGAGTAAGGAATTCTGTTAACCCGGGAGAAGGTGTTAGGCATTCCCGAGTTCCGTGGTTCTAACACGGTCGCTCAATTGTCATATTAGGCTTAGTTATTTGATTTTAAAACATGTTTCAGCTTATAAGCTTTTAGCTTTGAACCGCTTTTATCATTATTTTCAAAAAAGGAATTGCAACGTCGTGAAAACATGTCTCGAACCACTTCACATTAATGCACCCGTAGTTTTCGACACATTTCGACTTCATTGAGATTTGGATTTGGGTCACATAAATGCACACCCGAATTTAAGAAGGTAATGTTATTAAAATACGCGCCTAAAGAGACTAAGACGTTATTATCTTTGGGGAAGCCGTAAAATTCGCTAAACGGCCCATCCCGGATTCTAAGTATTTTAATATATAGCCATTTATCGAGGGCCCCGCGATTTATGTGTTTTTTTAGCGAGGCTTATCTCATTTTATTATTAAAGGCCAACCTAAAAGCAAACTACAATTTTGTACTTAATTTGTCTCTAATAATAAAAGAAGAACCCTAATTAATTAGCAGGTGTGAAAGGTCCAAAGTTCCATAATTCAATCTCCAACAATTGGGCCTAGTAACTGAACAAGTGGGGCAGGACGTTCCAGCAAAGAGTCCAAAGTAGCCCGAGTTTTATTTTTAAAGGACTGGGCTGCCTAGGCCTTTGACAAACCCAAAACACCGTTACCACTTTTAATTTGGGGGCTGGCTAACACTTTCCAGACCAAATACACAATCAATAATCAAAGCCTACAAACTTCAGTTGATCTATCCTAAACAAATTCAATTATGTGTGAAAATCTGGAAAACAACAATGGCTATTTCGAACAATGTTTGCAGCCTATCTCGTCATTTTTAATTCGTTCCTTTTAAGTGAACCTCTGTACATTGCAATGTTAATCAAACATGAATAGACTAAAACCAAGTAATCAATTGGACTTCATGCTTATAGGATTATATATGCCAACTTGAACTTCAATTAATTGACAACGATTCAGCCTGGGTTTCTAAGTAATGTTACCTCCAAAATTAAATCAAACTAACCTACAAATAACAACTATTATCCAAACAGCATTTCCAGAAAACCAGTCCTAATTCGCGTCATTTTTTAATCTTATGAGTTAGCTAACACCCGATATTATTATACTAAACAAAAACACGATACTAACAGTTCAAACGAGCAAGCACAAGCCTAAAGATTGCCTATCCAATATATGTCCAATACAACCCAGTTTCAGTCCAGTTATACAAGGTAAATGCAAATCAAAAGAAGACCTAAACAAATACAAATCATCTATTATCTATTTCATTATGGCAGCTTGAACACATAAATTTCAGGAGGGAAATGGATGATGCATTTCATTTCAGCATTTCAACTTCAAAGCTACATCAACACAGGGTTCAAATATGTACCTGGAATTTGACAAAAAAAATTGAGGTAAGAAGAGATCAGCAGCAATGTGAGAAACACAGTTTCAAACAGCAAAGGACAACAACATCTATTTTAGCTTGAATCTCGTAAAGCCAACAACGAAAACCCCCAGCAAATAGACCCAGAAACTGACTGAATCAACCAAATGCAGTTTAAAACGACCAACACAGCTCAAATACACCCAAAACTAGCTCGAATTTGAACCAGGACACCTCCGAAACTTCAGCCAATAGATATTGAAGTAGAAGATGTGAATCAATTGTATAGAAATCGAAATTAACCTGAAGCTTTGCAATGGAACAATTTTTTTTTATTTTTCTGCTATATTTTTCTTTGTTTTTGTTTTTTTGAAGATTTGGAGTTTGAATTTCAAATTTAGATCTGAAAACTAGAGATCACCTTTTTGGGGG
>MU736343.1:47783-68609 GCA_026770625.1 Nicotiana glauca
TCAATTCAGGAACAATGCAACAGATTAAGGGTGAGGGTAAGCAGATCAAAATAATTTCCCGTGATAGGATTGGCAAAGGGTGGTACACCAGTGACAATCAAGATTTTCCAAGAAAAAATTAAAGTTATCGGCAAATAAGGGAGAAACAGACCTCGGGGCCAAGGCCATCAGATAAGCCAGAAAACAACGACATATTGTGGGGGGCAATGGACATAATGTGGGAATTCATGTAAGACTCAAAGTTCAGGAATATGCCAGTTCGCGAGCAATGACCCAAAAAGAAGATATTGGACCTTAACGGGGAAAAAGGGGTATTTCGGTGACACAGATGACGGGGAAAATGGTTAATCAGTAAACATGCAGGATCTTAAAAAAGAATCAGTTGTCATAGAAAATATATGGGGTCAGATAAGAAGACTAGAAGTCGTCAAGAAGGGCGAAAGTTATCAACCAAGTTTTAAAGAGGGTCGGACAACGCAAAGCATGGAAAGGAGAAAAGGAAAGCCATCCCAGTGGGAGTACCACAACCAACCACCGCATTTTAAACTGACAGAATTTTCTTTGATTTGAAACAGGGGCACAGAAATGTTATTGATGGCAGAAAGATATGCTACAAGAGGATTATCAAACTGGGGCAGAAAATTTACCACCGTGTTGAAAATTTTCTTGAAATCGGGTACCCATCTGAAGAACATAAAGGTCAATACAAGTGTTTTAAAAATATGAAAAGAGAGGGAAGTAGTTTTAAGAAAAGTAATTTTCGGAGGATTTAAACGCTAGTTTTAGGGAAGTGGTTCTGAAGGAGGACAATTCAAATAAGAAGGTAGATAAAACAAGTTTCGGAGGAAAATAAGATAAAGGTAAAAAGCTTAGTCTGTTGAAACTTTCTCCTAAGATGAAAGTCTTAGTCTGATGAATTTTTCACCTAAGATAAAGATAAAAAATCTTAGTCTGATGAATCTTTCACCTAAGATAAAGGCATAATTTGGAAGAAAGGAAGGCATAATTTGAAAAAAAAAGAAAAGAAAGGAGAAGCCAGAAGTTGGAAAAAGAAAGGAAGGCATAATTTGGGAAAAAGAAAGGAAAGCAAAATTCGAAAAAGAAAGAAAAGATCGTTGAATTTGAAAGATTAAGAAAGTCTGGATTCGAAAAATAGACCTAGTATGATGAATTATCTCCTAGAGTCAAAATCTCAGTCTGATGGAGCTTCCTCCTGAGACCACACAAAAAATGGACCTAGTCTGATGAGTTATCTCCTAGAGTCAAAATCTTAGTCTGTTGAAACTTTCACCTAAGATGAAAATCTTAGTCTGATGAATTTTTCACCTAAGATAAAGGTAAGAATCTTAGTCTGTTGAAACTTTCTCCTAAGATAAAAGTCTTAGTCTGATGAATTTTTCACCTAAGAAAAAGATAAAGAAATCTTAGTCTGTTGAATCTTTCACCTAAGATGAAACTTTAGTCAAATGATTTTACTCACAAGGGAAGTACAATTCAATTTTAACTGTCAGTTTTAATATTCGATAACATGTTGTACCCAGTTACCAAACTGGGGCAGAAATTTTTCTTTGTTTTGTCTGTTTTGTTGCAAGCAGGAGCCCACCTGGAGAACAAGGGAATACCTTTTCAAGCATCGCAAGCAGGAGCCCACCTGGAAAACAAGGAAATACCTTCCAAGCATCATAAGCAGGAGCCCACCTGAAAAATGGACACATATTTCAATTGTAGTAATCGAGCATCAACAAGAGGAATGGCAAAACATCATCAAAGCAACAACACGAATTCCATTGGAAGAACACTAGATACAAGTTCAAGGCGACACAAGAAAAAGTTTGAAGGCATAGATAGGATTTCTTGTAACTCATAGATCATAGCTTAGGCTAGCTTCTTTTTATCTTGACACGGTGTATAAGAGGGTCAGCAAGCAGTAACAGCAACAACAGCAGTGAAATCACAGCTCCTGGTAGTCTCAGCTACCAGACACTCCTGAACTACACTGACCTGATTCCTGTTTAGCCCAGGATATGTAGGCAACCTCTGAAGCAGGGTGCGGTCAACTTTTTCAAAATGCTTCACACGGAATATGCGAACGGGCAAAAATCGCTCGTATTTGCTCACTTGTCTTTGCCCGAAAACCTTTCATGTTTTCGAGCAAAGAAGGGCAGCTGTGAGCACGTGATTTTTGTCCTATATATAAATTATTCCCAAAAATTTCAAACAAAATGATTTTTCTTTATTTTTACAACTTTTTTGTGAATTTTGTGTCATTTTTTGGTAATTGTTGCATTTTATCTGTGCATCTTAATTCGTACGAAAAATATAAAAATACGCATTTGCCTTTAGGATCTAATTTCATATTTTAGGATTAATTTAGGGTTAATTTATTTTAGAACAAATATGAAGGAAATAACAAAAATAGTTCACTTTTGTATTTATAATTGTTTAATTGTGAATTCGCCACGAAATAGATTTTAAACAATTTTTAGGAGTTAGTTAGTGTAATTTTGAAATATATTAGGAATTTATTTTAATCCTTGCATTTCTATAAAAATAAAAAAAATAAAAATACAAAATACAAAGATAAATAAAAGAAATAAAGGTCTTAACAAAATACCCATGTTTTGGGCCAGCCCAAACCAAACTCTCATTAAACCCTCCCAAAACATGCAATCCGGGCCAAAACTCATCCAAAAACCCGCCTGAACCCTTTTCCCTTAGAGACACAGAATTAGTGTGCTCCATTCTCCATTTTTGCTCTGCTTCTCCATTCTCACTTCAGATATATCACACACACAGACACGCAAAAAAAGGGGCCATCGAAGAAAAGAGGGCGTTCCAAAAATTCCTCCTCCTCTCTCGCTTTTCGTAAAAACAACAAAGCTCCCATGGAGTCACCTTATTCTTCCCATTCTCTGTAGTTTAAACGCACATCACACATAGAAAACTGAAATCATTTTTCGTTTTGAATCCAAAGATGCAAAATTATATCTGAAAATCACAAAGTCGGGAAAACAAAAAGGAAAACTGGAATTTCATGGAAGATTCGCAAGGGAATCGGGTATCAAAGTTTCAAAACTCGATTTCTTTTCTTCGGATTTGATATTCGAGCTGCGGAAGTGTATTTTGCTCGCTGATTTCATTGCTTTGTTCTAGAACGGACCACGCTCCGGCTGTAGCAGCTACTTACAGCTTTCATTTTGTTTGTTTCGGTCATTTTGCTATTCGATTAGGTAAGTTTTCGATTCCGTTGTATTATACCTTCATTGAATGACTAAAAATTGTTGAATTTCTGTTTAATTTTGTGGTTCTGCTTGAATTTCGATTACTGCTACTTTGATGTCTAGTGAATGCATATTTTTCTTCTATTTTAAACGAAATCCTGAGTTAATTTGAAACACGATATCTATGTCAATTATCATTCAGGCTAATTATCGTCCAAGCTAGTTCACTATTCTGGGTAAAACAAATCTGGAAATTTTTGGATATTGAACGATTACGGTGTTGGCAATGTACTGTGATTGTCCAATAGTTGGTTAAGCTTTGTTTCGAGATTTATTTGTTTGAGCCTTTGTGTAGGTTACTTCAAATCTGTGTTAGTGCGGGAGTTTGGGTATATAAGCACTAACGTGAAAGTTGAGTTTTAATGGTATTTCAATTGCTGGAAATTCGCATCTCTTGTTGTTCTTCTTCAACCATTTTATTGCTTGAATTCCTTTTGGTTAATATTTAACAAAGTCGAAGGAACGAGAATTTTGGGCTTTATGTTCCAAGTGTAGTTGCTGATTAGCTTGTTTCGCTGCATTGAACTAAGTCCTATGCGTGATACAATTTTTTAATTGATGTAATGGATTTTGTTTTCTTTATAAATATGGCAGTAAGTTTATATAGTTAATTGCATTTTTGAGTACACTATTGGATGGATATATTTGGGACTGAAATGTGTAAACGTACGCTTATGAGTTATTTGCTGGATTTTAAAGCTTAATTGTTCTCCTTTTGCCAATTTACCTAAGATGAGTTTTATTGTATAATATTGGAAGAACTGAAACTTACTCTATGTTGTCTGTGATGGCGGGGCACATGATTAGTCTCCATACTCATCAATTACTTATGCCAATGTCTCTATAGTATGGTCTTTGTTGGTATTGTTTTGTTCAGATTTCAATTCTTGAAAACATGCTATAGCACATCTCTGTAGAAGGTCAAGTGTAATTAGGGATTAGATTGAAAGTTCTGTAGAAGAATTATCTTATGGAACCTTGTGCTAACTTGTTTGACATACACATAGTACATCTCATTTCATATTATTCTACAATGGTGGATACTGAACTGATGGTAATTTCAAGGTTTGGCCTTCTAGTCTTTCGACATAGTCATGACACTTATTTCCCAAATATTATAAGTGGCCTTCGAGTTAAGTAGCGGGTTCAAATTAAGAGGGTTTCCCCTTTTGTTTGAATTCGGACTTGAACTTGTGGTCCGAATTTTATAAATGTAAATTAATTAGCCCTTTTAGAGACAAATAATAAATAGAAAAATCGTAGTCACTTTAAGTTGGCCTTTTAATAAAAAATTAGAAGAGCCTCGCCAAACAAAAAATGCATAAATTGCAGGGCCCTCATTCATTGCTTCTTTAACGTACTTAGAATTTGGGGCGTGCCGTTTAGCGAATTTCACGGCCTCTCACAAAGATAACAACCCGTTCGTCACTTTAGGCGTGCTTTTAATAATCTTACCTTCTTAAATACGGGTGTGCATTTCATGCGACCCAAATCCAAATCCTAAAATGTTGAATAAGAATGTATCAAGGATTCGGGTGCATTTCATGTGACGTGATCCGAAAACACGTTCATAAACGACATTAACTTTCTTAACAATTGACTGAAAGCGGTAAATAATTCTAAAATTGCACAATAGGATAACATGTATAAAAATCAGATATTTTAGCCAAGTATAATAGTTGAGCGACCGTGCTAGAACCACGGAACTCGGGAGTGCTTGACCCCTTCTCTCGGGTTAACAGAATTCCTTACTCGGATTTTTGGTTCGCGACTGTTAAACATAGTCAAACCCTTCCTCGATTCGGGATTCAAAAAGGTGACTTGGGACACCATAAATCTCCCAAGCGGCGACTCTGAATCTTAAATAAAAACGAATCCCGTTTCGATTGTCCTTAAATTGGAAAAACTCCTTTATTACTATATATCTTCCCGGGGTGTAGTAAAGGCCGTAAAGCTTTCGGAAAAAAGAGGTGTGACAGCGGGGGCATGCCGGGTTTGGGTGACGATTTGGGCCTGGGCTGGGGTAATTTATGTATTGAATTTTGTTTGGATTAATCAGACTTGGCCCAATTTTATTAAGGCCACTCTTCCCTTTCAATTATCCCAATTATTTCCTTTTCTTTTCCCTTTTTTTTAATTGTAATTTCTTTTTTTTTTTCATTTGTATTTCATATTTTTATGATTAAAATAAAAATCTAATTTATTTCCAAAATTAAGCTAATTAATTCCTAAAAATTAAGTCCCATTTAAAAGCAAACGCATGACAAATTCAACAATTAACAATAAAAAAAATTCAAAATGGACTATTTTTATTATTTTCTTTATATTTTTTTTAAAAATAACTTAACTACTAATTAATCCTAAAATATAAAATTAAATCCTAAATGCAGATGTCGAGTGTATTATTTTTTTATATTTTTCATATGAATTAAAATGCACAAATAAAATGCAAACAATTAACAAAACATGCCACAAAAATCCATAAAATTGCAAATAAAGAAAAGAAGTTATTTTGTTTTGAATTTATGGGAGTAATTCATATAGGGCAAAAATCACGTGCTCACACAGGGGTCACTGGACGTGCTAGCGAGCATTGATCTTCATCCGCTGCGAATCTTTCAGAGTTGGCAAGGTAGTTGCATGGAGATCGCAGCCTTTCTCTTCTCTCTCATATCTCCCTATTGTTATTAGTAGTTGATTTCCAAACTATTTTGGTCTTGTCATATTTTGGCACAACTGTAGTATTAGCTCATGACTTAGTGACACCCGAGGTCGGGCTTAATTTTCTACATTTTGGTTTTGACTTATATTTTATGAGGATTTTAGTATGATAAGGTTGTTGTTTATATTTTAATGAAATGTTGAACTTCATGATAGGTGCCATCACGATCAGGTTGGTTTTGGGTCATGATAATTTTTGCTATTGTGACTTGCCGGGATGATTCATTTTGAGTTTCGAAGTGTTTTGGAATACTTAGTCCCTAAACGAGAGCTTAAGTCTTAGAATTTGGACCATAGTCGGAACACTGTGAAGACGACTCTGGAATGAAATTTCATCGACTCCTTTAGCTTCGTTGGGTGATTTTGGCTTAGTGGCGTGTCCAAATTGTGTTTTTGAGGTTCGTAGCTCGATTAGGCTTGAAATGACGAAATTTAAATTTTTGGAGTTTCAGACTGATAGTAGAATTTTTTATATCGGGGCTAGAATCCAATTTCGGAAGTTGGAGTAGGTTTGTAGTGTTGAATATGACTTGTGTGCAATATTTGGGGTCAATGGGATGTGGTTTGGTTGGTTTTGGCATCAGTTGTAGAATTTTGAAATTTCAAGTTCGTTAAGTTTGGATTAGAGGGTGATTCATGATTTTACCATTGTTTGATGTGATTTGAAGGCTCGACTAAGTTCGTATGGTGTTTTAGGATTGGTTGGTATGTTTGGTTGAGGTCCCGGGAATCGGGTGTGTTCCAGATGCTCAACGAGACATTTTTGGACTTAAGAAGATGATAGATTTTGCTCGTGTATTGTTGCAGAAGTTTTGTTCTTTGCAATCGCAAAGAGGAGCTCGCGATCGTGAAGGTGTGGCTAGTGGGAGCATCACGAACACGAGGAGAAGGTCGTGATCGTGTAAGGTTAAGTGGACCAAAGTTGGTCCACGCGCTTTGCTCATCGCGAATGCGATTGTTAGTTCGCGATCGCATAAGTGAGAGAGGCAGAACATCGCATTCATATGGTGTTTTACGCTTTCGCGTAGGGTAAAGTCACGGGTCAGTAAAGTTGTTCTTCGCGATCAAGAGGGTGTTTCCCCGTCGCAATTAAGGAAATCATTGGGCATATTTTAAAGTTAAAAAATGAGGGTTAGAGTTCATAACTCCAAAATTTGATTGAGAACTCGATAGAAGGCGAAATTTGGAGAGATATTAGGAGGAAGTTTGTGGGAAATGATTCCTAACTATTTTTTGATTATATCCCATTATTCTAATCTTGATTTATCATTTAATATCGCATTTGGAGTGAAATATTGGAAAATTTTGAGAAAAGTTCTTAGGCCAAATTTTGGAATTTTGATAGAGATTTTTGTATCGGATTTGAGTGAATTTGATATGGTAAGACTCGTGAGTGAATGCGTGTTCATAATTTTTGACTTTTAACTGTTTCTAAGACGTGGGCCTGGGAGGATTTTTGGGTATTTTTCTATTTTCTCACCTTAGCTTTGATTTTCATTAGCTAAATTAGTTTTTTGTAGCTATATTTACTTTATGTAATTGATTTGATTAGATTTGGACCACTCGGAGTTAGATACTCGTGGAAAGAGCGTGATTTCGGATTGATTTGAGCTTGGTTCGAGCTAAGTGACTTGCCTAACTTTGTGTGAGTGAACTCCTCGTAGGATTTGGTACTATTTGATATATGAGCATCGTGTACGTGAGGTGACGAGTGCGTACACATGCTATTTGTTAAAAAAAAACTATTTTCATTAAGCAAATATTTGTTTTTCCTTTAATTGAGTAACACTAGTATATGCAACTATCCTATTTAGTTACGAAAGCATGCGTACGTTCTTTAGTTGTCTCAGCTGCCTTAATTGCCGACCTGAACTATATGCAGTATGTTTAGTGAAAACTTACCTGTCTTCTTCGATATGAACGTAATCTAAACTGTAGAATTCCTTCTTGAAACTGTTGTTTATGTTGATTTAGTTGCATATTTACTTTGGGACTACGGAACAGTATTTCGGGAGAGCCCCCTGCACGATTATATTTGGGACTACGGGATGGTATCCCGAGAGATCCCCCTGTACTGGATATTTACTTTGGGACTACGGAACGGTATTCCGAGAGATCCCCCTGCACATTTATTTGGGACAACAGGACGACATCTCGGGAGATCCATTGTTGCTATCTCTGTGCACTGAGTTGTTGTCCTTCTGTGATTTTATTCTCGTTAAATGTTACTCCCTCCGTTCCATTTTATATAAACCGATTTGACTGGGCACGAAGTTTAAGAAAAAATGAAGACTTTTGGAATTTTGTGGTCCTAAACAAGTTAAAAAGGGGACCAGAGTATTTGTGTGGTTATAAAAGCTTCTCATTAGGGATAAAATTGTAAGTTTAAGCAAAATTATTTCCAAATTTAGAAAGGGCTTATTCTTTTCGGAACGGACCAAAAAGGAAATATGTTCACATAAACTGGAACGAAGGGGGTAGTAATTATCTTTTCTACGATGTTTCATACTATATATATATATATATATATATATATATATATATATATATATATATATATATATATATATATATAAGCAGGGCCCTGACCTGATCTCGTCACTACTCTACCGAGGTTAGGCTTGGCACTTCCTGGGTACCGCTGTGGTGTATTCATGTCCTTTCCAGAACATATTTTTTGTGTGCAGAACCAAGTACCTCTTTCCATCCACATTTCCAGTGAAGTGAGGTGACTTTAGAGACTTTGAGGTATATCTTCCACGTCCGCTGACGTAGGAGTCCCTATCTACTCTTCCTTAAGTTAAATACTTTTCTTGTAATTTTCTTCGTTGATAGTTTATGTAGTTTAGAAGCAATATTTACTAATGTAGCTTGTGACTCGTGATAATCTGAGTTTTAGGAGCATTTATGTTCTGTTCGAGAGTGACTATTGTGTATGTCGAGCGACATCTAAACTTCTTAATTAAATTTACCTGTTAAATTGTTATTTTTCATGTTTTTGTTTTATTTACACAAAATTTTAGGCTTACCTAGTCGTAGAGACTAGGCGTCGTCACGACAGTTCGCGGAGGGAGAACTTGGGTCGTGACAACTTGTCACCTTGTTGATGGTCCACATGTCATGCATTTTTTCCACTAATACATGTATAGGGTAAAATCGATTTATATTAAATGTTCAAATGATAGCATGACACGTGAAATCGAAGGCAGATGAAAGATGAAGCGAGTGGAAACCAAGACCGAGGACAACAACCTCAGTTGGCACTGGGTAGATCCCGAAGGGAACATAATCAACGGGAGAGAACGAATATTTGTCACCAGATGATAATTAATGAAGAACATTGCTCACTATTAAATACACAGTCATTGTAGAGAATTTGGCATTCTTGGCATGCTGTTCCATATTCACCAATGACCCCCATTATTGTCATTTAAGAGGGGCTTGATCCTAGGACCTTGTTCCCTATGTATAGCTATAAATAGTGACTTCATCATCCATTGTAAGACATGAAAATTCTAACAAACTTATGCTACATACTATTCCCAAGATAAACAACACTTTATTTTCCGTCTAATATTATTCTTATTGCTTCTTTCGAAAGCCTTTCTCTTGGAAAAAAGCCATCTGCTATTTATCTCTATTTTAACGCTAAGTATTGTATTTTATATAATTTATTTATGATTTTGGGTTCAAATCGATTCGCTTGTCTAAAAATCACGTTATTAATTCAACTGTATTATTTTACGGGTCAACACTTATCCCTATATTGAATGTAGAAAGGTTGTTTCTAGTAAATCCTCGGCTCAAGGGAAAAAAAGCAGTAGCAACACGAAATAGCGAGAATAAAATAAAAGAAAAAAGGCGAAAGCAACAACATGAAGATAGAATTCTACAATATTAGGATATAAGACTTCCATTAATAACATTGTAAATGTTCGGAAACCCTCACAAGTAGCTATTAACCTACAACATTAATTTTCGACCTCCACACCTTCCTAGTAAGGGTCATGTCCTCGATCAGCTGAAGCAAAGCCATATCTTTCGTAATCACCTCTGCCCAATACGTTATTGGCCTACCTCTACTTCTTTTAAGACCCCATAAGGACAGCCTCTCATACCTCCTTAGTGGGGTATTTACGCTTCTCCTCTTCACTTGCCTAAACAATTTAAGTCTCGCTTCCCGTATTTTCTCTTCCATGGGGGCCAATCCTACCTTAACCCGAATATCCTTATTCTTAATCTTGTCAATCCTGATATGCCCACACATCCATCTCAACATCCTCATTTCTGCTACTTTTATTTTATGGACATGAAAATTTTTGACTGGCTAACACTCTGCCCCATACAACATAGTCGTTCTCACAACTACTCTGTATAACTTACCTTTAAGTTAAGAGGCACATTCTTATCGCATAAGACACCAGATGTGAGCCTCCATTTCATATGCAAAATAGAGTGTTACATAAATAATTATAATTTTGGAAAAAGGTATATTTATTAATTTGGGAGTCTTCCGTGTGGCAGACCGCTGACTATTTTATTGAAAAATTACCAGTTATGTCTGCTCATAAGTAAGTTATTACAAAATGTGACCAATTCATAAAATATTACCAATTAGCTATTTGTAGCCAAAAGAGGTCAAATTTTTAGTTTCTTTTGAGTGGGTATTGTTGGAATACATATGTTACATCTTAAGGAGTTTGAATCTCAATTTTGGGATGATTTGGTAGAGTTTTGAGGTGGTTTGAATTGAAAATTCAAAGTAGAATATGAACATGAAAAAAAATTTATGTGTATACATTGTGTATCAGTTATGTATTACATGTGTCATATGTATAAAATGTGTATCACATTTATATCCATGTATATTTGTGTGAGAGATACATGCGTGATTAGGGGTGTTCATAAAAACTCGAAAAACCGAACTAAACCAAAAATCGAACCAAACAAATAAGAAATCCGATACTTTTTAGATTTGATTTGGTTTCGGTTATGAATTTTAAAAACCGGTTAAATTTGATTTGGTTTTGATTTTAATCAAAAAATAACCGAAAAAAACCAAACCAACTATAAAGTAGCTATTTAATTTTTTTATTACCCCACCCACATACACCCACATACACACACACACACACACTATATATATAAAGTTTCTAAGATTTTATGGTACATATTAGTCGTTTGTATTTTTGGTCTAGTTCTTTGCTGTTATATTAATTTAATTCTTCACCTATACATTCTAGTTTCATTAGTAGTTTTCTTTTGTTAAGTACAAGAATTTATTTTATGTTAAAAATAATAGATTTTAAATTGTGTACTTAAATTATTCATACTATTTGATTCAATTATCATCAATATATCTTGGTAAATGATAGATTTCTCAAAGAGTAATTGGTTTGATAGTGTTACTTTGAAAATGTAGTCGCCGATATATGTTTTTGGTAGTGTATGTCTCATATTTAAGAAAAAAATTAATAAATAACCGGAAAAATCGAATCGATGGAAAATTAACTTAATTGGTTTGGTTTGGTTTGGTTCCAATATTTGAAGAACCGACTTACTTGGTTTGATTTATTTTAGGGAAAAACCGATCTAAATTGAACCATGAACATCCTTATGCATGATATTTGTTTGATACATGTGCCGCAAAAGAATTTTTTTAAACTTGATTTTATCTACATATTTTAATAAAGAACCAATCCAAATCACCTCCAATCTTGCCCAGATTTATTATATTGCCTCATTTATATGGTCTCAACGAATCCAACTATACCCATAGAAAAAGATCTTTTTTTTTAATTGATAATGAATTTTGACGCCAAACTAATCTAACTCACTTTCAAACTCCGTCAAATTTTGTATATTACCCCATCTATGAGTTTTCAACTAATAGCAATAATAGCCATTAAAAAAACCCTTTTTGCCTATGTTTTTTGAATTTTATATATATATAAAAAATTTTTGGCTATTTTTAATAGCACAACTAAAATGGCTAGTTATTGATAAATATTGTCTTTTTTGGTACATTTCTGTAATTTCCTATTTTATTTTACTTCAACCTCTTACTTTGTCTCACTGATTTTCCTCCGGATTACTTGTATTATTTAATCCAAAATTTTATAAATTCATTTATGTGACGACCCAAAGGGTCATCACCGTAGTTCTCCCTTTATCTGTGCTTCCGAGGCCTTGAAAATCTCACTTTTAGTTGCCTTGATTTGCGTGCGTAGTCCAGAGCCGCAACCGGAAAGCTTTTATGTTGAAATATGTAAAATCTGTAAAAATTTGAAGAATTTTGATATTAATATGGTTAAAGTTGACTTCGGTCAATATTTTTAGTAAACGGACCCAGATCCGTGATTTGACGGTCCCGGAGGGTCTGTAGAAAAATATGGGACTCAGGCATGTGCCCGGAGTCGAAATCCGAGGTCTAGAACCCGAGTAAAAGAATTTTTCTATTAAATTGTTTTTCTGAACATGTTCGCAAATGCGAAGGTCTCATTCGTGGCCTGGCTTCGCAAATACGAAGCAGAGTTTGCAATTCCCACTATTTGGTCGGGGTTCTCAATTGCAAACCCCTGTTCTCAAATGTGACATCAGAGACACAACAGATTAATACTTAGTCGAATTTGCACCTCATTTCTTCATTCTTTCAAAACACAAACACCATAGGCAATTTTTCAAACACAAACCTTCTTCCAAATCATTTGTAAGTCAACTTTTACTTAATTTCTTCAATCTTTAACATCATTTATCATGTTTTCATCTTAAAACCAAGGTTTTTCATGGGTAAAAATAGGAATTTTGGGTAGAACCTAGGTTTTCTTAAAATTGGGGATTTGGATCTCAATTTGAGGTCCGATTTCAAAACAAATCATAGATATAAACTCGTGGGGGAATGGGTAACTGGGTTTTGGTTCGAACCTCGGGTTTTGACCACGTGGGCCAGGGGGAGTTTTGGGAATTTTCGAGTAAAACTTTGGGAAATTTATTTTCATGCATTCAAATTGATTCAATTAGCATTTGTTGATGCATTCAAGTAATTTGTGACTAGATTCGAGCGGTTTTGTGGTGAATTCGAGGGGTAAAGCTATACTAGAGGCTTGAGTGGATTTTTGGAGCATTTGAGATAAGTGTTTGATCTAACTTTGGCTTGAGGGAATATGATTAGAGTATTATTGATTGCTATTTGCTAAATGATCGAGCACGGTGTATAGGTATGGTGACGAGTATCTATACACCGGTGTCTAGCATGGCCGTGAGTCTTTGTGGTTAGTTGTTCTTGGTATATTTGGAACTCTTCCAAAACTAATTAATGAATTCTACCTAATGTGAATAGTTGAGGATAAATTGTTAGTTTGTGAATTCTTTGGAGCGTTGGCTCGAACGATAAAATATTATTGAGTAAGAAATGAAAGAATTGGTATGAAAAGTGATTAAATCCCTTGCCGGGATGACTTGAGTATATTGATTATCTCCCTTGCCGGGATGTGGAAGTTATTGTCATTCCTCCCTTGTCGGGACTTAGTTGTTTAATTGTATTTTTCCCTTGTCGGGACATCTCTCATTACTGTTTATTCCCCTCACCCGTTTGGTTGTGATTGATGTTTGGGTGAGGAAGAGTGATAATGCACGAAGGGTCATTCCGTGCCATTTGTGATTATATTTGCACGAAGGGTCTTTCCGTGCCACTGTTGACTATATTATGCACGAAGGGACATTCCGTGCCATTGTTGATTATATTATGCATGAAGGGTCATTCCGTGCCATGAAATGAGAGTTATGAGAGGAAAGCACGAAGGGTGATGCCGTGCATTTTGTTTGATTGCTTTGGGTGAGGATGAGAGTAAAAACATGAAGGTTGATGTTGTGCAATTGTTGGATTTTCTTTTCTCTGTTAATTATTGTTGTGCCCTATTTCTTATTCAAGTTGATGACTTTTATATCTGGATTGTNCTCGTCACTACTTCGCCGGGGTTAGGCCAGGCACTTACCAACACATGGGGTCGGTTGTGCTGATGCTACACTTCTGTGCTTTTTGCAGAGATCACGGTACCGAAGCAGCTTTTGGACCACAGCAGTAGCTTATTCGACCGGGATCTGACTTCAGTTCAGGGACTTCGAGGTAGCCTAGCTGGCGTTCGCAGGCCGGAGTCCTTTTCTATGTTTAGTTTTGTTTTCTTTGTATCGAGACAGACGTTTTGTATTTCCATTTAGACTTGTTTGTAGCACTCTTTAGTAGTCCGTGGGCTAGTGACACCAGATTTTGGGTAGAGATATGTTTTAAACTTCCGCATTTTGATTTCATTTTATTTAAACTTAAAGTCTTCCACTCTTATTTAATTATTTCCCATATATTCATATTGTTTAGATTTATCAGAGAATGTTTAAAGTTTGGCTGGCCTAGCTCCATTAGTAGGCGCCATCACGACTCCTGATGGTAGGAAATCCGGATCGTGACAAGTTGGTATCAGAGCTCTAGGTTGCATAGGTCTCGCTACTCTCGGACAAACTTGGGAGAGTCTGAGGGATCGGTACAGAGACGTCTGTATTAATCCCCCAGAGGCTATGGAGTTAGGAAAAGTTTCACTTTTGTTCTTTCTTGTCGTGCGATTATGTTTCTCAAATATTGATTGTCTTTCTACTCTGTTCTTTTGCAGATGGCGAGAACACGCACTTCCTCTTCTACCGCGCAGCAGCCCGAGCCCCCAGCAGTAGCTCCTGCAAGGGGTAGAGGCCGAGGCCATGCCAGAGTCCGAGGCAGGGGAAGAGTTCATCCCCGGGCAGCAGTTCCATAGGTAGAGCCTCATATTAACTATGATGAGGAGTTTCCAGCCCCAACAGCGCCAATGGGCCCATCTCAGGTCCCAGGAGGGGTCATGGTCACCCCAGATCTTCAGGATGCTCTAGTCAGATTGGCAGGCTTTATGGAGAGTGTCACTAGAGCGGGTTTGCTTCCAGTAGAACCAGCCACTTCTCAGGCTGGGGGAGGGGTTCAGACTCCTGCTACACGTACTCCGGAGCAGGTAGCTCCCCAGGCTCATGTCCCAGTGGTTCAGCCAGCTGTGGTAGCTCAGCCAGGTATTACAGCTCAGGCCGGTGATGGAGCGACTATGTCATCGGATGCTTTGTGGAGACTTCATCGGTTCTCCAAGCTCTTCACCACCACTTTCAGCGGCGCTTCATTAGAGGATCCACAAGATTTCTTATTCAGCTGTCATGAGATCCTCAGGACTATAGGTATAGTGGAGACCAATGGGGTCGATTTTGCCACCTACCAGCTTGCAGGATCCGCCAAGACTTGGTGGAGGGATTTTTGCCTATCTAGACAAGCAGGGTCCCCAGCTTTGACATGGGATCAGTTCGTGGAGTTATTTTTGGAGAAGTTTTTCCCAGTCACTCAGCGGGAGGCACTTCGCAAGCAGTATGAGTGCCTCCAGCAGGGCTCCATGACAGTTACACAGTATGAGACTCGATTTGTTGACTTGGCACGCCATGCTATTTTGATACTCCCCACCAAGCGAGAGAGGGTCCGGAGATTTATTGATAGACTGATTCAGCTGATTCATCTCCAGATGGCTATGGGAGTTGGTAGTGATATTTCCTTTCAGGAGGCAGCCAATGCGGCCCGTAGAGTTAAGATGGCCCTCTCACAAGGAGGTGGTCAGATGTCGGATAAGAGGCCTCGTCATTCTAGTAGGTTTAGTGGTACCTCGTCTGGAGGTAGGGATTCTTATGGTAGAGGTCATTCACCGAGGCCCTTTTAGTCAGCTCTCCAGGTTTCTCAATGTACTCCAGGCAGTGGTGGTTCTCAGCAGTACTATTCAGATCAACAGCCTATCAGTTCCCCCCCTCCCACTTCAAAGCTTCAGGGGAGGACATTCAGGTCGACAGGGCCAGCAGTCACAGCAGCCGAGGTCTTGTTATGGTTGTGGTGACCCCGGTCACATTCTCAGGTTTTTCCCTCAAGCCTCGGGCAACTCTCAGCAGCAGGGTCCTTGCCCCACGATTCAGGCAGCAGGTGATCCACAACTCGCCCAGCTAGCTAGAGGTGGAGGTAGGGATCATAGAGGTGGAGGTAGGGACCGTAGAGGTAGAGCTCGAACCGGCAGAGGTAGAGGTCAGCCAACAGCCGATCGTCCTAGGGACATGTCCAGGGAGGTGGGGCCTAGCCTCGGTGTTATGCTTTGCCAGCCAAGCCAGAGGCTGAGTCTTCCGAGCAGTTATTACAGGTACTATTCTGGTCTGTGACAGGGATGCTTCAGTGCTATTTGACCCTGGGTCTACGTATTCATATGTGTCGGCTTATTTTGCACCATACTTGGATATGCCTAGTGATGCCTTGGGTATCCTTGTATATGTATCTACACCAGTGGGAGATTCTATAGTGGTCGACCGAGTTCATCGTTCCTATGTAGTAGTATTTGAGGGTTTTGAGACCCGAGTTGATTTATTGCTTTTAAACATGGTGGATTTTGACGTTATATTGGGGATGGATTGGTTGTCCCCGTATCATGCTATCTTGGATTGTCACGCCAAGATCGTGACCTTGACTTATGCCAGATTTGCCCCGATTGGAGTGGAGAGGGACCCCAGGTCATGCCACCCGCAGTGTCATTTCATATGTTAAGGCTCGACGCATGGTCGAGAAGGGGTGTTTAGCTTATTTGGCATATGTTCGTGATTCCAGCACAGAGGTTCCTTCTATTCACTCTGTTCCTATTGTTTGGGAGTTCCCAGAGGTTTTCCCTTCAGCCCTGCCGGGTATGCCGCCCGACAGGGATATTGATTTTTGTATTAATCGGGCCCCGAGCACGCAACCCATTTCTATCCCGCCATATCGCATGGCCCCGCCAGAGTTGAAAGAGTTAAAGGACCAGTTGCAGGATTTGCTAGAGAAGGGTTTTATCCGGCCAAATGTTTCTCCTTGGGGTGCGCCGGTGCTATTTGTGAAGAAAAAAGACAGGTAGATGAGGATGTGCATTGATTACTGACAATTGAATAAGGTGACGATAAAGAACAAGTATCCACTGCCGAAGATTGATGATTTGTTTGACCAACTTCATGGTGCGAAGGTGTTTTCAAAGATAGACTTGAGATCTGGCTACCATCAGCTGAGGATTAGGGTGTCTGATGTCCCTAAGACAGCTTTTCGCACTCGATATGGGCATTATGAGTTTTTGGTCATGTCATTCGGGTTGACCAATGCCCCAACAACATTTATGGAGTTGATGAACCGAGTATTCAGGCCTTATCTAGACTTGTTCGTGATAGTCTTTATTGATGATATTCTGGTGTACTCCCGCAGTCAGGAGGAGCATGAGCAGCACCCTAGAGTGGTTCTTCAGACTCTGAAGGATAGTCAGTTATATGCTAAGTTCTCGAAGTGCGAGTTCTGGTTGAGTTCAGTTGCATTTCTGGGTCATGTAGTGTCAGCAGAGGGTATTCAGGTGGACCCGAAGAAGATTGAGGCAGTCAAGAATTGTCCTCGACCAGCTTCAGCGACTGATATTCGGAGTTTCTTGGGGTTAGCAGGTTATTATTGTTGGTTCGTGGAGGGGTTTTCATCTATATCAGCCCCGATGACCAGATTGACCCAGAAGGGTGCCCAGTTCAGGTGGTCAGACGAGTGCGAGGATAGCTTTCAGAAGCTCAAGACAGCTCTGATTACGGCACCGATATTGGTTTGCCCACAGATTCAGGGCCTTATACAGTTTATTGTGATGTTTCCCGTATTGGGCTTGGTGCAGTATTGATGCAGGAAGGCAGAGTCATAGCTTATGCTTCGAGGCAATTGAAGATCCACGAGAAGAACTATCCGGTCCATGATTTAGAGTTGGCGGCCATTGTTCATGCTTTGAAGATTTGGAGGCATTATCTGTATGGTGTGACGTGTGAGGTGTACACGGATCACAAGATCCTTTAGTACTTGTTCAAGCAAAAGGAGTTGAATTTGAGGCAGAGGGGGTGGTTGGAGTTGTTGAAAGATTATGACGTTACTATTTTGTACCACCCGGGGAGAGCCAATGTGGTGGTCGATGCATTGAGTAGGAAGTACGCCAGCATGGGTAGTCTTGCTTATGTTCCAGTCAGCTAGAGACCACTTGCTTTGGATATTCAGGCCTTGGGCAATCAGTTTGTGAGGTTGGACATTTCTGAGCCTAGCCGAGTATTAGCTTGCACGGTCGCTCGTTCTTCACTATTGGAGCGTATCTGTGATCGGCAGTTTGATGATCCCCATTTGTGTGTCCTAAGAGAAACGGTGCAGCGTGGAGGTGCCATGAAGGTGACATTAGATGATGATGGTGTTTTGAGATTTCAGGGGCGAGTTTGTGTGCCCAATGTTGATGGGATTCGAGAGTTGATCCTAGCAAAGGCCCATAGTACGCGATATTCTATTCACCTGGGTGCTGCGAAGATGTATCAGGACTTGCAGAAGCATTATTGGTGGCGTAGGATGAAGAAAGACATTGCTGCATATGTGGCTCGGTGTTTGAATTGTCAGCAGGTCAAGTATGAGCATCAGAGGCCTGGTGGTTTGTTTCAGAGGATTGAGCTTCCCGAGTGGAAGTGGGAGAGGATTACCATGGACTTCGTTACTGGGCTTCCGGTGACTCGGAAGAAGTTCGATGCTATTTGGGTCAACGTTGATAGGCTGACCAAGTCAGCACATTTCATTCCTGTTTCCACCACCTATTCATCAGAGAGATTAGCTGAGATCTACATCCGGGAGATTGTTCGCCTTCATGGGGTGCCGGCATCTATCATTTCAGACTGGGGTACGCAGTTTACCTCGCGCTTTTGAAGAGCAGTTCAGCAGGAGTTAGGAACCCAGGTTCAGTTGAGCACAACATTCCATCCTCAGACGGACGGCCAGTCCGAGAGGACCATTCAGATATTGGAGGATATGCTCCGAGCCTGTGTAATTGATTTCGGAGGCTCTTGGGACTAGTTTTTGCCTTTAGCAGAGTTAGCCTACAACAATAGCTACCAGTACAACATTCAGATGGCTCCTTATGAGGCGTTGTATGGTAGGCGATGTCGGTCCCCATTTGGATGGTTTGAGCCGGGAGAGGTACGGTTATTGGGTACAGATTTAGTCCAGGAGGCCTTGGACAAGGTCAAGATCATTCAGGACAGGCTTCGTTCGGCTCAGTCGCGGCAAAAGAGTTATGCGGATCACAAGGTTTGAGATGTAGCTTTCATGGTTGGTGAGCGAGTGTTGCTCCGTGTATCGCCTATGAAGGGCGTGATGAGATTTAGGAAGAGGGGAAAGCTTAGCCCTAGGTTCATTGGGCCATTTGAGATTCTTGATCATGTGGGAAAGGTGGCTTACAGACTTGCCTTGCCACCTAGCTTGTTAGTCGTGCATCTAGTGTTTCATGTGTCTATGCTTCGAAGGTATCACGGTGATCCTGTCCACGTGTTAGATTTCAACACTGTCCAATTGGACAAGGATCTGTCCTACGAGGAGGAGTCGGTAGCTATTCTAGACCGGCAGGTTCGACAGTTGAGGGCGAAGAGGTTTCCTTCAGTGCGTGTTCAGTGGAAAGGTCAGCCTCCTGAGGCATCGACCTGGGAGTCCGAGTCTGATATGCAGAGCCGTTACCCTCATCTATTTCCTGACTCAGGTACTTCTTTCTTTTGTCCGTTCGAGGACGAACGGTTGTTTTAGAGGTGGAGGATGTGAAGACCCAAAGGGTCATCACCGTAATTCTCCCTTTTTCTGTACTTCCGAGGCCTTGAAAACTCACAGTCCGGGCACGTAGCCGAAAAGCTTTTATGTTGAAATATGTGAAAAATTTGAAGAATTTTGATATTAATATGGTTAAAGTTGACTTCGTTCAACTTTTTTGGTAAACGGACACGGATCCGTGATTTGACGGTCCCGGAGTGTCCGTAGAAAAATATGGGACTCGAGCATGTGCCCGGAGTCAAAATCCGAGGTCTAGAACCCGAGTAAAAGAATTTTTCTGTTAAATTGTTTTTCTGAAATTATTAAGGAAAATGGAAATGAAAATTGATTAAAAGACTATGGTATCAGGCTCGTATTTTGGTTCCGACGCCCAGAACAAGTCTTACATATTGTTTAAGCGCTTTCTGTGAAGTTTGGTCAAAATTGGACATCGTTTGACGTGTTTCGGACTATGAGTTCCAAGTTGGAAAGTTTAAGAAGTTTGAAATGAAAATCATATGTTTTGAGGCTCGATTCTATGTAAATGATGTTATTTTGGCGATTTGATCGCACGAGTAAGTCTGTAGGATATTTTTGAGGTTGTGTGCATATTTGGTTTGGAATCCCGAGGGCTCGGATGAATTTTGTATAGGTGTCGGATTGCATTTCTCATTTTTGGAAAAATCTAGTGTTCTGCTTCTGTGATCTTCACAAATGCGAAGGGAGGACTCGCAATTGCGAGCTGGCAAATGCGAGCATTTCTTCGCAATTGCGAAGTCTGGAAAACTCGAGCACTATTGCAAATGCAATGGTTTGGCTCGCAAATGTGAAAGTTCCCAGGCCTGCCTAGTTTCGCAAATGCGAAGTTCCCCATCGCAATTGCGACGTGAGGGGTTCGCAAATGCGAGACCATGTTCGCAAATGTGAAGGTCTCGTTCGTGGCCTGGCTTTGCAAATGCAAAGCAGAGTTTGCAATTCCCACTGTTTGGTCGGGGTTCGCAATTGCGAACCCCTGTTCGCAAATGCGACATCAGAGACTCAACAGATTAATACTTAGTCGAATTTTGACCTCATTTCTTCATTCTTTCAAAACACAAACACCATAGGCGATTTTTCAAGCACAAACCTTCTTCCAAATCATTTGTAAGT
>MU736346.1:14821-26127 GCA_026770625.1 Nicotiana glauca
TCATTTCACATATTAATCCGTGGATTTATTCTTTATGGACATGGTTCAAATCAAATAGAGGAAACAAATAAACACGTAGTTCTTTCATAGGAAAATTTCCCAAATTCCTCTTTAAAACATAATCCAAATATGTTTAAGCCACAAAAAGGCAACAATAACTTAATCAAGTTCAGGCAGCAACACAGGCATGCGCAAATCATACCGAGGCGACGACCTGTTCCAACAGAAATAAATGTGCACTTGCCGAGGGTCGACGACGCACTTATAGATGCATCTATTAATCTGCCAAGGCGTTCGGCCCGTTCCAAAATAAATACACACAGACAGATAATCAGTCAGGAAGTCAACGTGGAGCAAATATCCGGGAAGAAGTCAATTCTCCTTTATTAATGAGAAAAATGAAGCTTAAGTCTTTAGAAAAATTCAATTATTAATTTAATGTGATCTATTACCCCGCTCGCGAATCATCCATGCGACGCAATACACATAATATACATGCTCAGATGGCAAATTAGAATTTTATCGAGGAATAATTATCCAAATAAGCAAATTCTCTGTTTAACAATTCAGGAATGATGTTTAATCTCTTTTAATTTATTTACTAATCAAAGGTGGTTTAAACAATTCAAGTCATCAATGAGTCCATAATTTATTGAAGTATAACATGCTTTTTGGGTCCTAAACTACCCGGACAATAGCATAATAGTAGCTCGTCACCTCGTGCGCGCGTAGCACCCACAAATAGGAGCACATAATCAATTTAATTCACCTATGGGGTAAATTTCCCCCTCACAGGATTAGAAAGGAGACTCACCTCGCTCCGAAGGCTCGCAATCGGCATCCTACATCCTTCCGAAAGCTTGAACCAATGCACCATGCACCAAAACTAGTCAATTAATGATAAACTAATGAGAATATACTCAAATACTTGTTAACAATTAAGATTATACAAGTTCCCGACTCCGCTTAATGAAATGACCAAAATGCCCTCGGGCCCACGTGCCCGGAAATCCAAAATTTCTCGAAGACAAAGGTTACCCATGACCTTAGGAACTCAAATATATGATTTTCTCCTAATTCCATACTCAAATCGTGGCTAAAATCCAGGATTAAAATTTTCTAGGTTTCCAACCAAAACCCCAATATTTACACTAATTTCCATGCTTAATCTCATACATAATCAATGTATTTAACTCAAAAGTAATGGGGATGACTTACCTCAACATAGATGATGAAGTCCTTCCTTTGAACCCTCCAAAATCGCCAATGAAGTGAAGGAAATGAGAGAAATGAACCAAAAATCGGATTTTAAAATAACACTGCCTAGAAAACCTTCTATGTGATCGCACACAAAGCCTTGCGATCGCATAGAGCAACTATGCTGCCCCCAAAATTCCTTCAATGCGTTCGCACCACCAAGCCATGCGATCGCATAGGCCCCTGAAATCCACTTCCGCGATCGCATCATGCCTATTGCGATCGCATAGGCCAAATTCCAGCCCCTCAACTTTTGATTTATGCGATCGCATCTCATCTCATGCGATCGCATAGAGTAAAACTCTGCTGCAAAAATACCAGCAAACCCGCCACCCTCTCAAGGCAAAAATTGATTCGTTAACCATCCGGAATCCACCCGAGGCCCCCGGGACCCCAACCAAACAAACCGACCAATACCAAAACATATTACGGACTTGCTCGAGGCCTCAAATCACATCAAACAACGCTAAAATCAGGAATTACACCTCAATTCAAGCTTTATGAACTTTGAAGTTTCCAACTTCTATTTCCGATGCCGAAACCTATCAAATCGCATCCGATTGACTTCAAATTTTGTACATAAGTCATATTTGACATTACGGACCTACTCCAACTTCCGAAATTTGATTCCGACCCCGATATCAAAAAGTCAACCCCCCGGTCAAACTCTCCAAAAAACTTTAAATTTCTATCTTTAGCCAAATGGCTTCAAAATGACCTACGGACCTCCGAATTCATTTTCGATCGCGCCCCCAACTCCATAATCACTATACGGAGCTATTCACAGTCTCGGAATTCCAAACGGACTTTGATAACACTAAAATGCTCTTCAAGCAAACTTATGAAATTTCTTCTAAAATGCCAACTTCCACAATAGGCACTAAAACGCTCCCGGGTTATTCAAAACCCAATCCGGATATACGCCCAAGTCCGAAATCATCATATGAACCTGCTAAAACCTTTAGATCCCGATTCCGGGGTCGTTTACTTGAAATTCAAATCCTAGCTCATTCTTTCAACTTTAAGCTTTCGAAATGAGAATTCTCTTCCCAAATCAACTCTGGACTTCTTGAAATTTAATTCCGACCACGCGTACAAGTCATAATACCTGAAATGAAGCTGTTCATGGCCTTCGACCGTTGAACGGAGCACTGGTACTAAACGACCGGTCGGATCGTTACATAAGTGGTCGGCGTGCCACACGATCCCATTTCATAATATATAAATGGTCACAATCTCATTTCATGATATATATGTGGTCGGCGTGCCACACGATCACATTTCATAATATATAAGTGGTCGGCGTTCCACATGATCCTATTTCATAATATATAAGTGGTCGGCGTGCCACACGATCCCATTTCATAATATATAATGGTTTCCCGACAAGGGAACACGTATCAATTCAACTATCCCGGCAAGGGAGAATACAAGTAAACAGTTAATTCCCAGCAAGGGAGCAACATTAATAATATATATTTTCCGGCAATAGAACAATTTATGCCTCTTTCTCTTTCTTTCACTTTCATTTCATAATTCACTTTGACACTTGAGTCAATGATCCAAAGTATGCAATTATCTCATAAACTTTCACAATTCGTATTATAACTTGAGCCAATGCTCCAAGGGTTCAATCAACCCACTTGCTTTCACAATTTCATAATATAAATTGAGTCATTGCTCGTCGATGTTCAAGAACCACAATTACTTCATTAACTTTCCCGGCAAGGGAACAATACTATCAAAACAATCATTCTGGCAAGGGAACAATAATATCAAACAAACATCCCGGTAAGGGAACAATAATATCAAACAAATATCCTGGCAAGAGAGAAAGATGCTATAATAAAAGATGCTATAATAAACTATCCCGGCAAAGGAGAACCAGCTATAACCAAACTTATGAAATTTTTACTTAACACAATTGATACAATTACTCAGTCATAACAATTACTTGTTCAGCTTCAAAGATCTTCAACCAAGTTCTCATAAGCATCAAATAACAACAACAACAACAACAACAACAACCCAGTATAATCCCACTTAGTGGGGTCTGGGGAGGGTAGTGTGTACGCAGACCTTACCCCTACCCTGGGGTAGAGAGGCTGTTTCCAAATAGACCCCCGGCATCCTTCCCTTCAAGAACTTCCCACCTTGCTCTTGGGGAGACTCGAACTCACAACCTCTCGGTTGGAAGTGGGGATTGCTTACCATCAGAGCAACCCCTCTTGTCTCATAAGCATCAAATAAGAATACAACAATTTAGCAATTTAGGACTCACAGTCATGCTCGACCCCCAACGTATAGATAGTCGTCACCATGCCTATACGCATCACATAACAAGTAGCAAATATACTCAACTCCTATTCCTTCAAGCTAGGGTAGACCAAACACTTACCTCGCTTTGCAACCAATTCAAAATTCCAACAAGCCTTTGCTTCGCGAATCCGTGCCCGAAATTCTCAAATCTAGTCATAAAAAATTCGATTCAGTCAATAAAAATTATAGGAATTAATTCAATATAAAATTCTATATTTTTCAATTAAAATTCGAAATTGCACTAAAAATCCGCCCGTGGGGCCCGCATCTTGGAACCCGATAAAAATTACGGAATATGAAATCTCATCCAACCACGAGTCCAACCATACCAATTTTACTAAAATTTGACATCGGATTGGCTTTCAAATCTTAAAAATTTAACTTTGTGGAATTTTAAAAAATTCCTCCATTTTTCTTCAAATATCAATAAATCTAAAGCCAAAAATGAAGATTTATTCATGGAATATAATCACAAGAGAGTCAAGAACACTTACCCCAAGTTTTCTCTCAAAATCTCCCGAAAATCGGCTCTCCCTGGGCTCTAAATTGTCAAAAATGGAAAATGGGAAGAAGTCCCATTTTCAGAAATTTTACATTCTGTCCAGAAATTTTCGGTGTTACTGTTCACGCATGTACTGTTCACGGGCACGGTTCATGGATACTGTTCATGTGTACTGTTCATGTGTACTGTATGTGGTACTGTACACGAATACTGTTCACACGTGCGAAAAATGCATAAAATGCCCAGAAAATTTCAGCAGTCTTTTATATCCGTGAATCTTCCGAAATCCCACCCGAGGCCATCGGGACTTCAATAAAATACACCAGCAAGTCCTTAAACATGATACGGACTTAGTCGAAACCTCAAATCGCTTAAAAAAAATGCTAAATTCGCGAATCACACCTCAATTCAAGCCTAATAAAACTAAGAACATCCAACTTCTATATTCGATGCAAAAACCTATCAAATCAAGTCCGATTGACTTCAAATTTTGCACACCAGTCATAAATGACATAACGAAGCTATGAAAATTTTCAGAACTGGATTTCGACCCCGATATCAAAAAGTCAACTCTTCGGTCAAACTTAAGAAATGTTTAGCCTTAGATTTCTAGATTCCGTTAAATGGCGATAATTTGATCTATGGACCTCCGAATTCGATTTGGGGCATATGACCAAGTTCCAAATCACGATACGGAATTACTGGAATGGTCAAAACTTAGATCCGGGTTCGTTTACCCAAAATGTTGACCGAAGTCAACTCAATTGAGTTTTTAAAGATCTAGTTCACAATTTAATCCATTTTCGCATAAAAACCTTCCGGAAAATTATACGGACTGTGCATGCAAGTCAAAGAATTATTGATACCGCTTTTTATGGTCTTGAAATACCAAGATGATTATTTAATTTAAAGATGATATTTTTGGGTCATCACACAATTTCTCTCACCAGCGAGACCTGCCTAAATTAATGCTGTTGGATATATATTGAGTTAGCTGCGTTTCTGTAGCATTTTCTTTCTTTCGTTTTTGTCAAATAAATTGCATTAATTTTATCAATTTTCGTGTTAGGAGTTTGATTAGTAAGCGTGGCTTGTTCCATATTTTAATTACCGTACGTTGCATTATCTTTTTTTATTAGGAGCACTTTCTTTTTCCAGGCATCCCTTTTAAGTAACAATTTTTTTTTCCTTCCAAAGTTCATAATCTTCCTTTTGTCATTTTCAATGGGGAAACAAGTGACAACACATTGACAAAATTGTTTAATTTTCAAGAAAAACCAACATCTTCTATATATTCTGGAGAAATTTTGCAAAACGAACACCTTTTTTTTGTTTTTGGATACAACACTTGATGTAACTGACGAAGTTGATATACAATTGTTAGAGAGACTTTTATTTTTGGGCACTACGTAAAAGAAAAACAGGTAGAAAAAACAAAGTCTCTTATTTAATTAGTAGTAGCAGTTCCTGTTATGATGATGATCCTTCATAAAAACGCAAGAACTCTTCATAACTGTAAGGATACCAAATCCATTCCATAATCTTATCATCTTTCTCCTCCTCAAAATCCCAATTATGACCTCTCCATAATTCTTCCCCTGATCTTTCTGGAGAATTCGTTTCCATCCATTTCTCAAACTCCACTAATTGAGGAATTACTGGACTAATATAATTATTCTCCTCCAACACCATTGAAATGTTGCTCCCACCTGATAATGATGTGTTTTTGTAAGTTTCTGTCTCTTCTTGATCAGGCCAGAAGTCAGAAAACAAAGCGTTAAAATCTATACAAGTTTTTTCAAAATTTTCCACTTCGCTGGTTTCTATTATCAGTCCCAGCTCTTCGTAATCTTTCACATCTAAAGGCATTATTTCCTCAGAATCTGCATTTTCCATCACTTCATTTTGCAGTATTTTCTTCTCTTCTGCTTTTCTTTTGATTATCTTCACCTCACCACCTTCGTAAAGAGAACCCATTTAAAAAAATGGGGACAGAAATTAAGATTAGAAGTGAAAAGAAGAAAATTATATTAAACAGAAGATTTTCTGCTGTTCGATGAGTGCAACTGAGTGGGGGAAAGTACTGGAATATATACTGAGGGTTGCAAAGCTAAGGTTTTTGGATTATATGCGTGCATGCATGAGTCAGCACATAATCGGACACAAACCTCTCACTCTTTTTTCTTCCTCAAAATTGTCTTGAATTTTGGATACTTGACAAGGCATTTGCTTTTTCTTTTTCATGCAAAAATTAAAAGGGAGATAAGAGAGAACTAAATCTCGAGTCGTACCTCGTCTTTGATAATCTGATTACATTTATTGAGAACTAAATCTCGAGTCGTATTTCTTTGATAATTACTCTGATTACATGTATTATTAAAATTTCCACTAGAAGTGATTGGAGATTGTTGGGCTTAAACGACCCAATGACACTCTTCTTAACATGGTGTGATATTGTCCGCTTTAGGCCAAGCCCGTACGATTTTTCCCGAAAGGCCTCACACCGTTAAGAGATCCCTACACTTTATACGTAGGCTCCCAATCTTTTCAGCTACCAATGTGGTACTCTGTTCGCACACCCAACAATCTTCCCCTCGAACTAAGTTTCACGTGGCCCATTACCACGATTCATGGGTCAATTTTTGAGATTACCGTGTGCCACCCACATTGTTACAGTATTATGGCAACCGAAGTCCGCAACTCGCTTCTTCTTGTGTACGTGCCGCCCCGCACCATTACTCCGCCATCTCCATACTCGTACCACTGAACCTGAGCTCTGATACCAGTTGTTGGGCTTAAACGGCCCAATGACACTCTTAACATGGTGTGATATTGTCCACTTTGGCCCAACCCCGTACGGTTTTCCCCAAAAGACCTCACACCATTAAGAGATCGCTACACCTTATATGTAGGCTCTCAATCTTTTCAACTACCTACGTAGCATTTTGTTCGCACACCAACAAAGATAGATAGAGACGAATCTGGCTAACTCTTGTCCGTTACGAGAATAAATGATATACTATATTATATTTAATGTAGCTAGTCTAAAATAATAAAAGTAATTAGGTAGTTTAGAAAAGGTCATCATGACATCATATAAAGTTATATAAAATGATACAATAATGCACTACAATGTAGAGAAATTATTACATGATCAATGTACTTTTAAGTAACATGTTACATATTGTATTTTCAAGTTACCAACTGCACTTATTATATACGATTTACTCATAACTGTTTTATAATTAGTGATCTACTGATGTAATAAAAGTTTGCACCACTAGTGCGTGAAAGTTAAACTCTTATCTTACTAAGTATTACTCAATTTGTTTCAAATAGAGTCTCACTATTTTCCTATAGTCTGTTTTAAAAATACTACCACTTTTCAATATTTTCTTAATAAGAAGCAAATATAGCCATACAAATGCTATGACAGATTTCGGACCATCAGTGGCAAATATTTTACAGCCACACAAATAATATAGCTTATTTAAGTTTACATATCTCAAAAGTCTCTCTTTATTTATTAAAGTTTGTGCCAAGTCAAACTAAGACAATCTTGCTAAAAGGAAGGAGGTAGTTTAAATAGTTTGAGGAAGAAATCAATTCAAAAATTTAGGAAATAAACCAAAAGAGAGGGCTAAAAACGTCATTTAGTGGAACGGGAAATAGCACAGATAGCAGCATTTAAACCTGTAATCCCCAACAGGGAAAGGTAGAAGTCTCCAAAAAAACACCGACCACTTTTTGGGCACATGGATGAATTTTACAATGTGAAAGCCTGCTTCTTGTTTTTGGTGTTTTGTGAGTTTTAGAGTTTATATAAGGTTTTGCATGGGAGCTAATCACTCGTACTACACAACAAGTGTCAGCGAGTGTCTAAAATACTTTTTAGGTGTCAGTTTGTTTCAGATGTTTCTAGAGATCTGTAAGTGAGTTCGGTTTGTTTCTTTTTGGGAATGAACTCGTAGTTCAGTTTTGGTGATTCTGTAATTGTGACGGCATGGCGTCAGTCTTTTGATTTTTCTAGTATTTTGAAACAGTACGAGGAGATAATCTGATAAATTCGAGGAAGAAATGTGGCAGTCGTTGGTTTATATAGTGCCACTGAAAATTTAGATTGAATACAGTGGTTAGAGTTTGCATCCAATTAATAGTGTAGCGTTATTACTATGTTTAATTCTTATAATTGCACTGAATTAATTATGATCCTCAGTGCCACTACTGGTACAAGTTCTACGATGCCTTAACAAGCTCGATCATTCTGGACGCTCCACTCTGTTTCGCTCGTTTTCCCTTTCCTTCTAACTGCGAAAGATATTAAGATAAATTGAATTTGTGTGTCAGTCAGTGATCATTGATCTTGTGACATAAATAAGATTGACGTTCATGCTGGTTGAAACGCTTGCGACCACCTCGTGTCTTGATCCATTAAGGGGTTCAAATAAAAAGTTAAAAAATTAAAAGAGATTGTGGCTAGTAGAAATTGAACCAATGATCTCACAAAGGTTTTAAACCCACTTGACCACTAAACTATGCTTTTGGGATGTGTCAAAGAAAATTCAAAACATAATATATAAAGGTAAAAAATAAATTTTGCTTAATATATACAGTATAATTTTTCGGCGTGAACCCCCTTCCACCCCTATATCCACTTCTCTGGCTACACTGAAGAACTCTTCAAAAAGGACGATAGGTTTCTGTCTTGGAAGGTTCGATAAAGCTTTAGAAAAAATAAGAGCGGACATCTATATGGTCTTCCGTTAAGTTGCAATTGGTGAATTGTGTTACACAGACTTCCATATATATATATATATATATATATATATATATAAAAATAAACACAACACATGTACTAGGAACATATGGAATAGATCATCCAAATGAAAGAAAAATATTATAACATATGAAGAGGATCATATAACTAAGATACCATTTATAAAGGACCACCAAACGGAATATATCTCCCCACAATATAAACAGACAGATCCACCATATATACAATATTACATATTTTCAAGAAAAGTATTACTCCTGGACACTTACATATATACAGTCAACGAACAAAATTTATCACCTATCAACCACCTTACATCAAAATTGCTAGAGAGAGACATCCTTGCATAATATACAAGAAAAATTCAAACTTGCCTCCATTGCTAATTACTGTCCAAAATTTCTGTATTCTTTTTTCTAGTCAAAATTTTCTTTTATCTTTTTCTTTTGGATAGGTTGTTATAGTAAAAAAATTCAATTTCAGCCGTTAAAATTCCTCATAAAGGAAGGTTCAAACCATAGCAGTCAAGCGAGAGTTTTGGCAATCAAAGCCTTCAACTCTATTTGTTGCTTGAGTAGCCTTAAGTCTTGTCCTGGCGCAGGACCTTCCTTTACAACTCGATGATGGAGAAGTTGAAGCTGAAGTAGATGGACTTGGTAATGATGATAAAGTACAGGTTAATTGCTTTCCATAGTTTGCAAAGTACGCATCATGAATTATTGGATTCATTGCTCGGCTAGGGGGCGACCCTGCGAAGAATGGAGGGGAGGATGACAAGAGCGATGCTGATCGCATTGCAGCTACGCCATCCTGTTAGACCACATAGAAACTTGGATAATCAATTTTAGAGTTTCCAATTGAATTAATTAAGTAATTAACAGAAGACACATTTGAAACTGTTACAGCTACCAACAAAACAGCAGCAGGTTAAGTGTACAAAGGCCAAAAAAGGTATGTGGGACAGTTGGTAAGTAAAAAAGATGATCTATACAGTCAAAGAGTATTCTGGTAGTGCACATTTAGTACTCAATAAAGTTTGATATCAGGCGGACAGTTAAAAACATTTAAGGCAATGAGATTTACTGTTTTGAATGCCTATTGAGGACACAAGCCGTGGAGGTTTGTGGCCATATATCATGTGATTCACACATGACATCAGTTATTCCTACATTTTCGTTTTCCAATAATTGCCATGACAAGCAAACAGATTGATAGAAATAGTAACTAACCTGCGATAAAACGTTAAAATACGCTGATCGTGTAAAAGATCTATGTACTACTATCATGTTTAAACTTAAGTTATCAAAAGGACTTTGCAGAAAGCACTGCAGGCAGTTTGCAACACGGTATTGTTGATGTGAGTGTAAGATCGCATCGTCCTAAAGCTTGAAACAACAACAATTGGCAGATGAATATGTTGATTTTCACAGTGACAAACTACTTCTAGTTGCAACTATATCCTGCATAACAGGGACTCTCCATTCTTCTACCTTACCCTCTTTTTTTTTTGGTTTCCCACCCGGTGTCCGGTACCCGCATTGGAGTCCGACTATATCCGGAGTCGCGCTGCGGGCCCCATTCGGGGGAAGCGCTCTCTACCAATGATTTTTCCACACCCATGGCTCGAACCCGAGACCTCTGGTTAAGGGAATAACCAGATCCTTTGGTGGTTTCTACCTTACCCTCTGCCATGGAAAGCCTTTAAGAAAAAACTAATTCAAATTTAGACTACAAGATTTATCATGTATAAAATGCCTTAAATCTGAAAATGTACACATAATTTCGTGGGAAAATGTTTAGAGAAATAATAAGAATATCATGCAATCCTTGAAAAATTAGGTCAATTTTTCATGATAAGTAATGTGAATTTTTTTTAGGCAGTAATTATAAGTCGGGTGATCATCCCATAAAGAGTAACAGAAAGAAACGAAAGCAACAAACAAGGAGCTTCAAATCCATAGAGATTAAATTGCAATGTGCTCAGGCCAGAAATATATAGAAAGTCCCCTACCTCTTTTAGGATGAGATCAAAAAGTTCTATTCCAGCTTTTGAATCCAAGGTTTCAGCTTGATTACTGTTAATCCTCCATTAAAAAACCCGAAATTAATTACAAAATTAAGGGTAACCAATTAAAAATATGGACAAAGAGAAAGAGATCAAATCACCTCAATTTGGAATGACAAATTGGATGCCTCACTCGACGAGGTTTGGGACAAACAACTTGAATCATAGGATTAATGCCACAATTCATCGTTAGAAATTAATCGGCCCGCAAAACTTCAATCGGCGGCGAGGGAACAGCAACGGTCCATGGCTCTTGAAGGTGTGGTGCTGGGAAAGTAAAAGGTAATTAACAAAAACTAATACTCCAATAGTTTAGTAATTAAATTTGGCAATCCCAGCTTTCCGAGGAATAAGCTTCTCGAACGGGAAATACACATTTTGGGGGG
>MU736346.1:28320-38739 GCA_026770625.1 Nicotiana glauca
GCCGCGCCAGGAACTATTCTTCATTGATTAATAAATATAATTCTAGGAATCAACATTAATAATTAAACATCAGTTTTTTAATAAGTAATACTAGATAATTTAAAAATATCATTAAGAGGCCTGATTTAACTTTTTCTTTTCTTTTTTAGTTTTTCTCATTGATATTTGATAATGCATCCTCACAATGGATGTTAAATTATTACATTCTAATATTTGATATTTAGATTTAAACTATGTAAGAAGAATGAAACCTATTGTGGAATTATGGAATATATCATTCCATTCCTCTTTATGTGAATCTTGTGTTAATTTTTGGTAAAATCCAATTACAATTTTACTGAAAATGCTCGTACGTGCAATACTTGTCACCCTGCTTCTATTTTCTCGTAGGCTGTCAAAATATTAGCACGTAAAATAACTCAAACGAACTGTAAATAACATGTACAAATGGAACCAATGAATTAAGGGGTCGTTTAGGAGGATGTATTACGGAAAATAATATAAGTATTAATTTTTTGATATTATTAATTCCTTATTTGGCACTCATTCCGTTCTAATTTATGTGAACCTGTTTGACTAGATACGGAGTTTATGAAAAAATAAAGATTTTTGGAATTTGTGGTCTTAAAGTAGTCAAAAAGGGGTCTAGAGTATTAGTGTGATTATAAAAGCTCTCATTAAGGATAGAATTGTAAATTTAAGCTAAATTGTTATCAAATTTAGAAATGAGTCATTCTTTTTGGGACGGACCAAAAAGGAAATAGGTTCACATCAACTGGAACAAAGGGAGTAGTATTTTTCAACATATACTATTGTTATACATAGCAAATCATAGCATTAACAATACCATGGTTTTTAACACATGGATAAGCATGTATAAAGATTGAATTGCCTTTCAAAACCTTTTCCAGATTATTTCTAATGCATATGGAGGATATTTTTGTAAACAAATAATTTTTAAAAAGAGTTAGCCAATACATATTATTTTTAATACATCAAACCAAACAATCAATAACTAATTTCAACATTATAAATACACATGGCAGAATACATAATTGGACCCTTAAACTTGGCTTTTTTTGTCACTTGAACACTTAAACATAGAGTTGTTCCTATTAGGCCCTTCAACTAAACCACATTTGTGCCAATTAGACACTTTGTAGTGACATAATTGAGTGCGTAAGAAAAGACGCCTGAACATGAGAAAAATATTGTGATTATTATTTTATAATTATTATATTCTAATATATTATTTCACTTAAAGCTAATTTTTACCCTACATTCTATTTCTCTTCTTCTTACCGTGAACCCATCATTTTTCCTCTTAATTTTTTTAAAAAGAAAGTATAGTGTACATGGATTTGACCATTCTCATTTGGCTTGCTTGTTCTCTTTACACGCTTATGGAATAAAACTTTACAAACTAAAATACAGAAGTGGTTTGATAGAAGTTGCATTTTGACATTAACAACTTTTAACAAAAATAGTACTTCAACAAAAGAGCAAAGCTATCAAATATATTAATGCAACTATTTCACAAATAAAGAAGAAAGTCTTAAAAGCTATCAAATACACAAGTACAACTAATTACATATCAAACGCTAATTTTTATAAAAGTTTTTCTCAAATGGTCTACAAAGTGTCTAATTGGCACATATATGATTTAGTTGAAGGGCCTGATAGGAACAACTCTATGTTTAAGTGTCCAAGTGACAAAAAAAGTCAAGTTTCAGGGTCCAGTTATGTATTTGGCCAATACACATTATCCAGTATTATTTTTGATAGTCTAAGATTTTGGGCGATTTTGGTTAAAGAAGGTGTGTTTTCCTATTTTAGACCAATACATGTTTGTACTTGACTCCCTATTCCGAAATTGGTCAAACAAATGAGAGTCGTGACGCGCATACTTCATTCTTGAGATTATGCCAAACCATTACTTTAATCTTTATTCAAAGGGACATAATCAACCTAAGATACGACCACTCACTTTCAATTTTCTCAATTTGTTTAACTAATTAAAACGGGCATTAAAATCAACTAGAAAAAAATAACATCTTATCCCACACCACTGAAATTTTGGGCGTCAAAGTTGCATATCCCCATACTTCTCTTTTTCTTCTGAATTTTCCACCTTCTAGAAATGTATATTAATATGATACGTTATGTTGAATTGACTAATGACTACTATATTGCAATATAGTCGTGAAACCCTGAAAGCTTTATAAAGGCACTCAAAATACTATGCGCATTAATTTTCGTTCCCTATTTCTTTTCAATTAAATTCTGCCTAGACGTGAGAAAGCTCTGCAATGGGAAATCAGAAGAAATTTCCAGGCATAAGTGAGGAATTGCAGAATATATTGGATGCAGATATGGACAACGTGGATGCCAGACGTCGTGCTAGGGAGGCTTTTAAGGATATTCAGCTTTCAATTGATCATATCTTGTTCAAGGTATTTCAACCATCTTGGATTGTCATGCTTAATATAAGATAGGCGTTTAACTTCAAAGTTTGGATTTTTATTGCGTAAAACTTACTTATCTTTGATGGTTTTTGTCAATGGTGCAAACTGCAAAAGGACAAACATTATTTAATGTTCTACCTTTCGGGGTGCATTTGGCATGGACGTTTTTAACGGGAAATATTTTACCCCGTGTTTACTCGTAAATTGGTACAGTTGAATTTATAGCGTGATTTATAGGCAGGCGAATCGGTTTGACCCAAAAATACTTAATAAACGAGAACAAAAGTAAGATTGTCAAATAAAATTGAACAAGATTACAAGCTTGACTAAGAACTTAGCATTTCCGATGGCCAGAGTGAGAGCAATGTTCAAGAACTAAAATTGAGCGTAATATGAAAGTAGATTATAGCTTTTTGTGAGCAGAGGATTTCCTCCCCTACCATGGATGCCAATTCTCCTATTTATAGCTTTATTTAGGGAGACAAGATCCCCAAATCAATCTCCTCTTGAACGAGAATAAAACTGTCATTGATGGTTGCATAACGGTTGAACATAAATGTCGATATTCTCTGTAATGATTGCTCATTGAATATTATCCGATATCAAATCTTTGATTCTTTATTGTCGGCTACTTTGCCTTCAGGATTCACCCAGCACCGGTCACGTACTTGTATCTGGTGCCAATCTGGTGCCAGTTATTTTGTTAACTCATGTCTCACCTGTCTATAGTTCCACGTGTCATTCCGTCATTCACCCAGTTGTTACTAACTAATTTTACCCCATACACCCCGAAAACTATTCTTTTGAATCATTTTCCAGTGTTTTTTATTTTATTTTTTATTTTCAATGTTTGATTGGATATGTAATTTGGTTATATATGGTAACTTTTCAAGATGTAGGATAAGGTATGAGAATAGTGTTTTGGCCATGATCTTGAGTACTAAAGGTTGACAGAAAAAACAGTTAATAGAAGTAAGTGACATTGATTAGGATTTAGGATCTTTTTAAAGGAAAATTAATAAGTGAGTGAAATCATTTTCGCTCTTTTGATGGAAACTATTGCACGAAAATATTCTTTAGAATTCAAGATAACTAAACATTAGGGAAAGAGGAAAATGTTTTCAGCCATATTGAACATACCGCCTTATAAAATCTGCTGGCGGATTTAATGACAGTGCTGTTGGGATGCTGATAACAGTATCCATTGCATTTGTGGATTTGCTTATTCTGCCGGGAGTTATTGCTAGTAGATCATCTCGAATCTCGATGGAGAGGTTCAAGAGGTTTTCTATCAAGGATGAATTTCTGGACCACTGTTAGCAGTTCAAGGGCATATCAAGATTGAGCATTCCCTTTTCTGTCAATTAGTGATACATTAACGGCACATTTTTCCTAAATCAAGGCCAAAAATAATTTTTGGCTTTAGGAAACTTAAAATACTGTTAACAAAATTGGCTTTTTGCAACTTACATCAGACGGATAGCTATTAATCAAGCCAATCCTCATTTGGTAAGTAAAGAGATGAAAGGACATTTGTCAATTGCATAATCTCGTAAAGGAAGCATTTATCTGGTTAAAACTGTTTTATGTACGTCATCTTTGCAAATGTACTTTCCCCTGTAATCTTGTTATGTCATCTTCATTAAGATTGTTACTTTTGGAAACGTTGACAATGAGATTTGTATACATATTTTGGAAACATTGACGGTTGAGACTGGTGTACTTATTTACCTTTGTCGTCTACTGTAATGGAGAAAAGTGCCCAAATGGGCGTGGTTCTATGTGAAAGTAACGCGTTTCTTACTCATCTTTCATGTTCTTTTAGTGATTGCTTCTTCTACCTTTGCACCAGGTGCCACATGCTGGATTGAAGATGGAGGAGGTAAAGCTTACGCTCTTATTTCCTTTTTCTAATGTTGTTGGAAAGGTTTGATGCTTTGTATCCTAACTTTCCTCGCTAAAACAGTCAATTTGTGTATCATTAGCTTGTTGTTTACTTTGTAGTACAGAAAGTTATGGATATGGCCTTCTCTCTACTTTTCCTTTTCAAATGAGAGATGACGTTTATAGCTCTTAAAGACAAATAAATAAATAAGAGATGGAGATAATGTGAGATTTCGTATCGATTCTGCAGTTTTAGTAAATGATTATTGCTTCACTTCTTATTTGGGAATTGAGATTTAGCATAGGAATGATTGGATAGCACAAGAAGAACTAAATTGGGATTTAGTTTCCATTTCAATTTTCACATCCACTTTTAATTGTCAACCTTAAATTTAGACTATAAGACAATTTCAAATACTCATTTGGGAGGAGATATGCTTGGTTCATAAGATTATAAGCTCCAAATTTTATTACATATTATCGATAATGTAAACGTTCTTATAAATCATATTCATTAAATTTCTTGCAAGTGAAAAAGGGGATAGTTTGTGAAATATGACTTGGTCTCTCAAGGATGCTTTGGGTATTAGCGCTTTTGCCCTTGCTTGTACTAAGGCAAAACGAGAAGTCTCTTTTTTTAGCTTAATATATTCATATCTAGCATAAGTTATTGGAATTTAGATGTTATAGCCATAATATTGATGTCATTTAAATTGTATGAATTTTCGACATTCTTCTGGACAGTCTTATGAGGTTAATTCTGGAGGGCTGGAAATCTTCTCCAAAAGTTGGCTTCCGGAGACACGTCCCAAAGCTGTTATCTACTTTTGTCATGGTTATGGGGATACATGCACATTTTTAGTTGAAGGTTTGTGGCTTGCAAAAGCATTTGAAGTCTCAGACAAGTTATCTTTTTTTATTAAAAAACAAAAATTGTAATCACTCTCCTTATCTGTTAGGCATAGCAAGGAAATTAGCATCTTTTGGTTATGGAGTAGTCGCGATGGATTACCCTGGATTTGGTCTTTCAGAAGGTCTTCATGGCTATATCCCAAGTTTTGACAAGCTGGTCGATGATGTTATTGAGCATTATTCGAAAGTTAAAGGTATGACTCAACTGGATAACCAACTTCATCATCATCATTTAATGGAGTTCATCTGAGAGATTCAAGAAACAAATAATATGTAGAAATTGAAATTCAAAATATCTTACATGTGAAGATGTGACCAATGCGAGCTTAAGTTTCATTTCCTTGTAACGTCTTTATTTTGACACTCTACTGGAGAAATGACAGTTAACCGTTCGTTGCAGAAAAGCTGGAGTTACATGATCTACCAAGCTTCCTATTTGGGGAATCCATGGGTGGAGCTATAGCTTTGAAAGTTCACCAGAAGCAGCCTAATGCTTGGAATGGTGCTGTTCTTGTGGCACCTATGTGCAAAGTATATTTCTGGATATGCGTCTAAATTCTTACTGATTCTTCTGATATCTGATTCGCGTAGAGAGATAACAGGTTTGTCATATAGATTGCAGATAACATGGTTCCGCCATGGTTAGTAACACAAATTTTAATTGGCGTCGCAAAGTTCCTCCCAACACAGAAGCTAGTTCCGACGCAGGATTTGGGAGAATTGGCAGTCAGAGATGCAAAGAAGAAAGAACTGGTACATATTTCTTTGTTTTCTGTAGCAAATCAGCTTAGAAATATGATAGGAGTTCAGGAAAGTGATGGTTGCATGATATTAGAGGCTAATAGTGCTTGTGCCAGAAATATCACACACACACACACACGCACATACACACACACACCTACTTGACATGATAGGTTTTAGGAGTTCATGATGACATGCAGGCACACACACACTCACACTCACCTGATTGACCATGTATGTACCGCGCCCAATTTATCATATAAGATGCGACCTGTTTCTTCTTTATGCAGACTGCCTATAATATCATCTCCTACAAACATAAACCCCGTATACGGACCGCCCTGGAGTTACTGAATGCTACCCAAGAGATGGAGAGACTACTAGAAAAGGTGTGTAACATCGTCCAGCTTTTATTTTATGTAGTGTAAAAACTCATCACCGCGTTAACTGTTTAAATGTTGATTTGTGAAGCTTTTCTGTTTTCAGTATGGCGGTTGCCTCTGAATTTTATTGTCCTATTTTTGTATTTAATGAGGTCCTAAGTGTTTCTTGATATTATAAACTTTTTTTTTTTTTAACTTTATAGTTCATTCTAGCTGGTGTATCATGTTGTACTGTTTTTGTTTTGGAAACACTTGTACTCATTTATCTTGACAAATAGCGTAGAGAACTATCCATAAATGTGATTAAATTGCGAGCTTTCCTTTCCGCAAAAGAACCGTACTTTGAATAAGAAGGAATGGGCGATAAGAGCAAGAATGTACGACTGGAACATTAATTTATGCTAATTCTTTCAAAAAAGAGTGTTGCGTACCTCATTTTAACTCCTTATTGTGCTCTTTATCTTTGTGATTCTTCACTTAGTTAATTACTAGTTTTTCCTGCATTGTTGGAAGTGTAGCACCAGAACACTAGATATTAGTTATCTCAAATTTTGTATTCCAGCAGGTTCGTATTCTGAAATTACTTGAATCTCTTTACAAAGATGAAGTTGACCCTGGATCCACAATAATCTTCCTTCTATCACTTTGAGGACTGATTAATATAGGAAGCAAGAACTTCATGAAATTGGATCTTTCCAGATAATCTGTCCAAATGCACCCTACAAATGTGATGATATAAAAGATGAGAAAAAGGAGAGGTAGACATATAATCACTTGGAGAAAAGTTATCTATAAAAAAAACTAAAACTGTAAAAGTCAAGGGTTTAGCTTAGAATAAAACACACAATCTATATATATAGAGGATACCAGCTAGTTGGATTACATGCGTTGTCTATGTACGCGGAAGTGTAAGATTTAGAGAACCTTCAGTTTTTTTTTCTTAATTGTGAATTAGTTTGTAATGGAACGAAATTGACTTAAATAGAGTAGAAAGGATGGAGAGGATTCATATGGCTGCCTCTTACTAATTTAAGACTGAGGCGTCGTTGAGTTTCTTGGTTACACAGTTGATTGAAAACTTTCTTTGCTAATTGCAATTGTTAGTGCCTGTATCAAGGTGAATTGGAGGAAGTTGATGTCGCTGTTACTCTATACCTGCATGATATATATGTGCCTTTACTACTCAAAACTGAAACTTCAATGTTGTATAGCCTCAATTATATTGTGACTTCTGCCAGGGTCTTGGTAATAAGCATGATTGAATTCCAACTTTCATGCAATATTATTCCGGTGCAATCTTTGTTACATCAAAATGTAATCTACGTAGTGATAATAATGTCATTTTACAGGTCTCTCTGCCATTGTTAATCTTGCACGGAAAGAATGATATGGTGACAGATCCATCGGTCAGCAAAGCATTGTATGAGAGGGCAAGTAGTTCGGACAAGAAACTGATCCTTTATGAGGATGCTTATCACGCCTTGCTTGAGGGTGAGCCGGATGAAATGATACTTCGAGTTTTTGGTGACATTATTTCATGGCTGAATAAGCATACCATCTCCTAGCTATTTCTGCAATTTTCCTATTTTCTGCGTTTAGGGGGAAAAGGGGGAGAGCTGAAAGCAAGAAACTAATTAATTTATCTGGTAAAATTGCATGGTAGAACAAATGAGGAAGTCATTTTCATTGTGTATAACATTAAAAAGAACAGAACAAAGTTCATTTTATGTGGATTAAAGATTGATATGACTCCTCCTGCACCCTCTAGCTATAAAAAGAACCATTGTTGAGTTGTGCACATGAAAATAACAAGCAATGCAGTGAAAAGTAAAAGAACCTAATGGTGTATCTGATTCTGGAAGTGCACAAGAGAAGTAAAAGGATAAAATTACTGTAATACGAAAAAGAAGTCACCTTTTGCCTAATGGACTATTGAGACCAGTGGCGGAGCAGGATAGTGAGAATTGAACCTGTGATGTTACGAATGTTTTGAACCCCCTTGACCACTAAACTACACTTTTGGATTTTGTTAAGGGGGTTTAAAACTTAATATATAGAGATAAAAATCAGATTTTTTTTTATATATACAGTGTAATTTTTCTGCGAAGGGGGTTCGGTTGAACCCCTTGCGCCCCCTAAATCCGCCCCTGAATTTGAGTGAGTACAAACTTCTGAGACCAATGTTTAAATTTATACACATTATCTGCCTAAGCATTGATTGAGCATACATGGTCACCGGCTAAAGGTGCAAATATTAGATGGAATAATTTAGATCTGCGCGAGCTAGTTCAGATACCACCGGTATGGAAAAAAATTATTGTGGGAAGTGAAAAGCCATTCACTACTTTATCTATCATTTTCTTTTCTCTACTTTTAAAAAATCTGACCGGAAAAAGATAAACCTGTCAGAAATTGGACAAATGAAACAAAATCCAGGGTTATGTAATCCACAATGCTTCCTTGTTATGGTCCACATTTATCTTTTATACTAGTCTTTAGCACGTGTATGCCGAACCATGTAGTTTACGATATTATAAAATAATTTCAAGAATATTAAACTGAAGCTTTGATGGATAATTGTGGATGAAAGAATAAATTATAAGAATTTTACGAATGATCAATGTATATCATCGTATGGTGACTTAATTAAAGGTTAAGATGATTGGATATCCTCACACATATATTCGAATGGTATCTTTATGAATTGACATTCTAACATCACAATAGCCTATAATTGTTTTATCTTTTATTTTCTTTAACAAAATCACTGTCAAATTCACCAAACCTCACTATAAAATTACGTACATTTGTATACCAATGTATTTAAAATATAAATTGCATAAATTACATAAACTTATCTATTCAATACATCAAATGAACAATTTTACTTGTACAATTGTGTAAGTTTAACTTATATTTCACGTGTCACTGTTATGTCTTTTCTCCCTGCTTGGTTCTTCTCCAATAAGTGATTTACTGATTCTAACATGCAAACTATATCTAAAAAAGCATGAGATTAAAATTAATGATAAGTATCAAGTACGTAATTATGTACGGAAATAATTCATAAATTCCTAAAGAGTTAGCAAAGATATATAGTGTCAGTTACTAAAATTTTCGCATCTTCCAAAAATACAAAAACGTTAGAAAAAATTCGAATAGAAATATTATTACCAGGTTTTTGCAATGGTGTTATTACTTGTTAGTAGATGTTTTCAAATGGTTTGTTGTATTAAATCGTATACAATCGATCCCCCCCCCCCCTCCCACCACCACCACAATATGTCAATTGGTTTTGGAAGTATCCTTATGTGAATTATTCCTATTTTCAAATCAGAATATAGTATTATTTTTCTGAACTTATATTCATCAACTTATTAACCTTCAGATCTCATGTACCAAACAAGAAAATATAAGAAATTGCATAAAACTATGAATGCTGTTGTGTTAAAACAAAAATCAGAAAAACTGTTAGAAGAATAAAAGAAATTCGAAAAGCAGTAAAGAATAAGAAATATTTCGAGTCCACAATTTGCTTGTGCGTCCTTAAGGAATTTTAACCCCCTCACACGTTGCCAAGGTAATGGATTAAATCTTCCCAGGATAAAACGGAATAAACCTTCCTGCAACAGTGGCAATACAAACTGCAGGATACCAACAAACTTAAAGAATGGAGCAAAATCACACTTACGAATTTGAGAGAGAGAGACTGCGAATTAAAATGCAGTATTTTTTTTCCAGAAAGAAGGAAGTTCTGTAGTGTTTTTGATATGTTAACACAAATCCATACCTCTGAATTTATAGGAAATTATTGGAAGAGGTGTGATGTCTGTTCTGGAAAAGGTGCCTGTTCAGAAATTGCCGCCTGCTGCGGTCCTACCGCGGTTACGCTAAGACCACGGTTACCCTAAGACCGCGGCCAAAGTGGCCCTCTAAACCTGTAGAAGGGTTCTGGCGTGGTCCTACCGCGGTTACGCTAGGACCGCGGCCAAAGTGGCCCTCTGAACGTGTAGAAGGGTTCTGGCGCGGTCCTA
>MU736346.1:57103-68117 GCA_026770625.1 Nicotiana glauca
TTCTTTGGTCCAGAAGCCTTCTTTCTCTTCTTGTTTTGTGGCGCCTCCTCAACAATATTAGCCCTTATTATTGTCGAGTTCTCACGTGACTTCTTTTCAGCATTTTTGTTGTCTTCTTCTATCCTCAAACGAACAATCAAGTCTTCTAGTGTCATTTCCTTCCGCTTATGTTTAAGATAGTTCTTAAAATCCTTCCACACGGAGGTAATTTCTCAATGAAAGCAGTGACTTGAAAGGCCTCATTTACTACCGTACCTTCAATACCAAATTCATAATTCATAACAAGATAAATCTTATTAATAAAATTATTGATTCGGGTCATAACTTCAGCAAGGAGGTCATGCACAATGACTTGTAATTCTTGTACTTGAGTTATGACCGACCTAGTGTCAATCATCTTGAAATCCAAAAATCTAGCAGCCACAAACTTCTTAAGTCTAGCATCCTCAGTCTTGTACTTCTTCTCAAGCGCATTCCATAATGCTTTTGAAGTTTCCATGACGCTATAGACATTGTACAAGCTATCTTCCAAACAACTCAAAATGTAGTTTTTGTACAAGAAATTAGAATGTTTCCATGCTTCAGTTACAACAAGTCGTTCATCATCCGAAGTACTTTCTGCCAAGACTGGAGGATCCTCCTTGATGAAATGTTGCAAACTCAACGTAGTAAGATAGAAGGGCATCTTCATTTGACAATGTTTGAAGTCATTACCGGAAAACTTTCCGGGTTTTCCTGCTGGTGCCATAGCATGAGCAGGAGTAGAATGGCTTGACGAGGCAGCAACACTCATAACAGTAGCACCCGTCCCCGTAATATTTCCATTAGTTTGGTTTTCATTCGTCATGTTTCTGTGGAGTTGGAAACAAAACAGAACTTTGTTGAATCAGTGAAGGTTTGATATCTTCAAACTGAATATAAAACCAAACAGACAACACGTAATAATGGTGAAGTTTTTATATACTTCAAACACGTACATTTATTATTCCAGCAAAGTTTTTATGTACTTTAAACCGGACAGAATAATTATTGGAGTAGAAAGCACCAAGGCTTTAGTCTCCAACGTAGTATAAAAACAGCTTAGTATATAATTAACAACAGAAATGTTAGTATTTAAAATTCCATAAGCTTGTGAACGCTACTGTGTTAAAACAAAAAATCAGAAAAACTATTAGAAGAATAAAAGAAACTCGAAAAGCAGTAAAGATTAAGAAATATTCCGAGTCCACAATTTGCTTGTGTGTCCTTAAGGAATTTTAACCCCCTCACACGTTGCCAAGGTAATGGATTAAATCCTCCCAGGATAAAACAGAATAAACCTTCCTGCGACAGTGGCAATATAAACTGCAGGATACCAACGAACTTAAAGAACGGAGTAAAATCACACTTACGAATTTGAGAGAGAGAGACTGCAAATTAGAATGCAATATTTATTTTTCTAGAAAGAAGGAAGTTCTGTAGTGTTTTTGATATGTTAACACAAAGCCATGCCTCTGAATTTATAGGCAATTATTGGAAGAGGTGTGATGTCTGTTCTGGAAAAAAGGTGCCTGTTCAGAAATTTCACCGCCTGTTGCGGTCCTACCGCCGTTATGCTAGGACCGCAGTCAAAGTGGCCATCTGAACCTGTAGAAAGGTTCTGGTGCGGTCCTACCGTGGTTACGCTAGGACCGCGACCAAAGTTGCCCTCTGAACCTGTAGAAGGGTTCTGGCGCAGTCCTACCGCGGTTACGCTGGGACCGCGGCCAAACTATATTTCTGAATCTTCAGCAGTGATCTGGCATTTTAATTAATTATTAAATAATTAATTAAATAAATTTTTTCCAAAAAATAATCTTATTGATCGATCATTTGATAAATCCAAATCCAAATCCAAAGCCAAAGCCGAAGCCGAAGCCGAAGCCGAAGCCAAAGCCGAGCCTAGCGAGCGACGACGACGGCGCGAGGGTTCATTCTCTTCAACTCCTTTTAAGAGCTTTAAGAAGTGATTCATATATATACACACAAATATAGTTGTCCCTCACCAATGAGGGACAAAGTGCAAGACAAAAGCTCACTTCTTCAAATTTTCATTTTTCCCTCCATTTTATTTCCCTCTATTTTCAATTCACACTTTTATACTTTAAATCCCAATGGCTTAAAAGTCCAACAAAAACTTACCCTTTTATAAGTAGGCCTCTGGTAAACGTTAAAGAGTCGAGCAGTAGAAGAAGAAGCTGCATTGTTACGAGCTGGCAGCTGAGTTGGCATAGTTAGTTAGCGGATGTGGCAAGTTAGTTACAAGTAGTTGCGACAATTACAATTAGTTAGAAGTTAGCTTAACAGATTGAATTCTAGATTCTTCTAAATGTGCTAATATAGCTGAATCAAATGTAATAGAGATACACTTTTGGAAGTTAATACAATCTACTCTCTCGATTATCTCTTCTCTTGAGCTATATTCTTGCAATTGCCTGACATAGCCATCACCTTCTTCGAGCTTCAGCTCCTAGAATTACTATTTTCCTCTATTTTTTTTCTGTTTCATTGCATCATTTGGTATCAGAGCTTCACGGCCTTGGCATCTTTAGTCATAACGTGCAGCAAAAATTCAGATAAATCTGTTGAAAAATTAGAAGACAAACTGACAGCCATTAACGATCAATTGCAGAAGTTAATGGATGGGATGATGATTATAAACGAGCGTAATGTACAAGCTGACAAGGAATTACTAGAAATGAAGGAATATATGGGAGCTATGAATTAGAAAAGGAAGGAAAAGGAACAAGTTAGAGCAGAATCTTCTAATGATCGAGCTGGTTCAACGGAGATGCAACGTGAAGGAAGGATCAGAGATGGTCACCATAGTGTAACTGCTAATGGTAACTTTTTCACTCGATACTCTAAACTTGAATTTTCTCGATTTTCTAGTTGCGATTTGAAGAATTGGTTGTATAAAGAAGATTAGTTTTTCTCTATGGATGAAGTAGCTTTTGACCAAAGGGTTAAGGTAGCTTCTATTCATTTTGATGGAGAAGTTATTGCTTGGCATAGTTCATATATGAATTCTAGGAACTCAGTGTTAGAACCTACTTGGACAGATTATGTATTGGCCTTAAATGAACGGTTTGGTGAGGGATTTGAAGATCATATGGAAGCTTTAAAAAATCTGCAACAAGTTGGTAGTGTTAAGGATTATCAAGCAGAATTTAATAGGTTGTTGGCTGGGGTTAACTTGTCTAATGAAAATGCAATTAGTTGTTTTTTAGGAGGCCTTAAACTAGAATTGAACTGTGAGAATTCAATCACCTAGAACATTGCTACAAGCTTACAGAATTGCAAGATTATAGGAAGGGGTGTTTGAGGCTCAAGCTCAATCGTGGGGAATCAAGCATGTCATTAGAACCAACACTAGCATACCTACTCCTAATCTCAATAAACTCTAGTATAACCAAAAGAACCTATTACTAAACTCCACTAACAAAAAGCCTTTTGAACCTAACCATACTAACAACACTAGACTTCCTAGTAGGAGATTGAGCACAGCTAAAATGTATGAGAGGAGATCGAAGGGATTATGTTTATTCTCTATTGATAAGTATGTACCATGTCACAAGTGTAAGAGTAAAAAACAAATATACTTAGTAGAGGTGACAGAAGATGAAGGAGTGGAAGTAGAGGAAGCAGAAGATGGTATGCAAGAATTGTTGGGGGATTCAAATGAGTTTATGGCCATTTCCTTACAAGCATTTACAGGTGCAGCATGTTATCAAACTATTAGAGTTACGGGATACCATGAGAAGAAGCCTCTACAAGTGTTGATAGATATTAGGAGTACTCACAATTTTATTGATGAGGAAGTAGCTGCAAGATTATGCTGCAAAGCTTGCTCTATTCAGAAGCAATCTGTCAGTTTAGCAGATGGAAGAAATGTGCAGAATACTTTAGTTTGTAAGGATTTGCAATGGTTATTACAAGGTACCACTTTTTCCTCTGACTTTCCACTACTACCATTGGGAAATATAGATATTGTTTTGGGTGTGCAATGGTTGAATATATTGGGAAGGATACTTTTTGACTTTAAAAAGAAGACTATTGAATTCATGTATCAAGGAAAGAAGCATGTTCTTAGGGTGCAAATGATCTGCTTAAGGCTGCTAAAGCTAAAAGTTTGATAAAGAAAGAGGGAGCAGATGCACAATTTTTCATGATGTCATTAGTGGCCAGTAGAGATGAGGACACATATTGCCACAGTATACAAGCTACACCAAGAACCGATCCCTTACCAGATTTAACAGCTCTTATTAAACAATATGCCTATGTTTTTGAATTACCTACTACCTTACACCTCATAGGGGGCCTTATGATCACAGAATACCTCTTAAGGAAGCTTCTAATCCTGTTAACAAGAGACCTTACAGATATCCTGGAATCAAGAAGGATATAATTGAGAAATTGGTACAGGAAATGCTAGGCCAAGGGGTAATACAGCATAGTACCAGTCCATATGCATCTCCTGTAGTGCTAGTGGGAAAGAAGGATGGTAGTTGGAGGCTGTGTGTGGATTACATGAGTTTGAATCAAATGACTATTAAAGATAAGTTCCCTATTCCCATGATTGAGGATTTTCTTGATGAATTAAGTGGAGCTAAGATTTTTTCCAAAATAGATCTTAGAGCTGGTTATCATCAGTTGAGAATGGCTGAAGGAGACATCAACAAAACTACATTCAGAACTCATGAGGGACATTATGAATTTTTGGTAATGCCCTTTGGGCTAACCAATGCACCTTCTTCATTTCAGAGTTTAATGAATGCTGTTTTTAATTCATTATTGAGGAAATCAGTATTGGTATTCTTTGATGATATTTTGATTTATAGTAAGAATGTGGTTGTTCATGTGGATCATGTGAAGGCTGTATTTGAACTTATGAAGCAGCATCAACTATATGCCAAGATGTCAAAATGTGCCTTTGGAGTGGCTAAGGTCGAGTACCTTGGTCATTTTATCAGTGCTGAGGGAGTATCTACAGACCTAAAGAAAATTGTTGTTGTACAGGAATGGCCTATACCTGTTAACATCAAACAATTGAGGGGATTCTTAGGTCTTGCAGGATATTATAGAAGATTCATTCAAGGCTTTGGGACTATTTGTAGACCACCTCATGATCTACTAAAGAAGCATAGCTTTGTATGGAATGATGAAGCTACTACTGCATTCAAGAGTTTGAAGCAGGCCCTAGTTTCTGCTCCTGTATTAGCTATGCCTAACTACTCTAAACCCTTTAAAGTAGAAACAGATGCTAGTTGCAAGGGCATTGGAGCTGTGTTGATGGAGGAAGGGCATCCTATTGCCTACATAAGTAAATCCTTAGCTCCCAGGCATCAGGTGCTATCTGTCTATGATAGAGAATTATTGGCTCTTATTTTTGTTGTTACTAAGTGGTCACATTACTTAATGGGCAATCATTTCATTGTTAAGACAGATCAGAAGGCATTTAAGCATTTATTGGAACAACAAGTGCATACTGATTTCCAAGTGGCTGGCATCTCCAAGTTAATGACATTTGATTTCATTATTGAGTATAAGAAGGGGTCAGAGAACAAGGTTGCAGATGCATTATCAAGGAAACTAGTTGCTGAACTTTTAGCTATTTCTTTACTAACTCCTAATGATTCCTTATATGCACAGATTAAATCATCATGGAGCAGTGATCCAATGCTACAGGAGTTAATAGCTAAACTACAAGTTCAACCTTACAAGTCATACACTTGGTTTAACAACCAACTTAGATGGAAGGGAAGATTAGTTGTGGGCAATGATCAGCAATTGAGGAAGAACATTATTACCCTGTGGCATAGTACTACTCAGGGGGGACATTATGTTATGGATGCCACTATTAAGAGGTTACAATCCTTATTTCATTGGAAATCTCTTGTTGTAGACGTTAGAGACTTTATCAACAAGTGTGATGTCTGTCAAAGACATAAATATGACGTTGCTTCTTCACCTGGCTTATTACAGCCCTTACCAATTCCTACAGGTGTTTGGACTGATATTGTTCTAGATTTTATTGAAGGCCTTCCCAAGTCATATGGTAAGGAAGTTATTCTGGTAGTAGTAGATAAATTGACAAAATATGGGCATTTTTTGAGTTTGCAACATCCTTATACTGCTCAAACTCTGGCCCAAAGCTTCCTTGATCAAATCTTCAAGCTCTATGGTATGCCTCTTACAATGACTAGTGATAGAGATCCAGTCCTCTTGAGTTCTTTTTGGCAAGAACTTTTCTCTCTTCATGGAGTACAATTGCAGAGATCTACAACATACCATCCACAGACAAATGGCCAATCATAAGTGCTGAATAGAACTTTAGAGACATATTTGAGGTGTTTTTGTTCAGATAGTCCTAAGGATTGGTCCAAGTACTTGCCCTTGGCAGAGTGGTGGTATAATACTACCTATCATTCCACTATCAAATGCACTCCCTATGAAGCTTTATATGTCCAGAAGCCTTCTATACATCTTCCTTATCTGCAGGGTGATATAGATGTAGAAATGGTTGATAGATCTTTGGATGCAAGGGAAGCCATAATTCAGTTATTGAAATTCCATCTAGCTAGAGCTCAACAAAGGATGAAGGATACTGCCAACCAACACAGATCTGACAGGTCTTTTGAAATTAGAGATTGGGTATATCTTAAGTTGCAAACTTACAGACAAATTTCAGTATCTACCGGACCATTCAATAAACTAGCAGCCAAGTATTATGAGCCTTATCCCATTGCAGCAAAAATTGGTTTGGTAGCCTACAAATTACTAATGCCTGTTGATGTCCTTATTCATCCTACTTTCCAAGTTTCTCAGTTAAAAAAATGTTATGAAGTACCTGCTATCATCAATCATCCCCCTATACTTCAATTGTCTAGCCCTTATTGTCCTCAACCAGAGTCCATACTAAAAAGGAGGTTAGTCAAACGAGGTAATAAAATCGTATGCCATGTTAGGGTCAAATGGACATGACTTGAAGCTGATTCTGCTACTTGGGAATATCTGCAGGAGCTTCAGACAAGATTCCCATCTTTTAATCCTTGAGGTCAAGGATTTTCTGTAGGGGAGGGTATTGATACACGTTAAAGAGTCGAGCAGTAGAAGAAGAAGCTGCATTGTTCCGAGCTGGCAGCTTGTCACGGCCCAAAAATTCCTCCGAAGGAGTCGTGATGGCACCTAGTCTCTAAACTAGGTAAGCCTAACATTAACTGAAATAAAATTAATATTTGCCAACTTTAAATTCAATAACTCTTAACAATTTACAATTCCCAAAACCTGTAGTACAAGTCACAAGCCTTTCTAAGAGTACTTATACAAAATAATTACATCACTGTTCCGAAAGAAAGGGAACAAATGGAAATAAGTACAATTGAAGGTGACTCTAAGGACTGCGAACGCTGCAGTAGGTTTACCTTGAGTCTCCACCACAACGAATAGCTACTATCAATCAAATACCTAGATCTGTACACAAAAATGTACAGAAGTGTAGTATCAGCACAACCGACCCCATGTGCTGGTAAGTGCCTAGCCTAACCTCGGCAAAGTAGTGACGAGGCTAGGACCAAACTACCAAATAAACCTGTGCAAGATAGTGTACGAAATAATAGAAAGCAGATAACAATAATGGCAACAATGATCAACCGGTGATATAAATAGCAGGCAACAAGGACAACATAATTGTTTCTCAACAAATAATAAATACAAGTACAATCAAGTAATGGAGTCCATCAAATATAAGTTTTTCGCCTATAAATCCTTCAAGTAATAATCTCTAAGATAATATTCTTTTCAATAAATATATTTCGAATATATTTCCTTCAAATAAATATCTTTCGAATATAATTCTTTCGAGTAAAGGACACCTTGTGACGCCTCATTTCGTAATCATAATAAATAGGTCTCAGCCCACTTTCATATTTTTACGATATCTCGTGCCCATATTTATATTATAACCGCACAGACAACTAACGTGCAATTAAATAAAACTATAATATTTTCCCCGGCACCTTGTGACCACATATTTTTTTCTCGCATTGCATAATAATATTCTCATGTTACTCAGTTCATAGGGTCCATGTAACGATCCGGCCGGTCGTTTTTGGAATTTAAGCCCCGATTCCCCATTAACTGCTTTCCCTAAGTTCATTTCTGCTATTTTGGCTTGGCGGTATGTTCAGAATTAGGATTTGGAGTGTTTTGGGACACTTGGTCCCTAAATGAGAGCTTAAGAGTTGAAAATGGTCCGTATTTGAAGCAGTGTGAAGACGACCTTGGAATGGAAATCCGATGGTTCCGTTAGCTTCGTTAGGTGATTTCGAGGTTGGGAGCATGTTCGGAATGTTATTTGGAGGTCCGTAGCTCTTTTAGGCTTAAAATGTCGAAGTTTGAATTTTTGAAGTTTCCGGTCCGATAGTGAGTTTTTGATCCGAGGGTCGGATTTGAATTCTGGAAGTTTTTGTAGCTCCGTCATGTCATTTGGGATGTGTGTGCAAAATTTCAGGTCATTCGGGCAAGTTTTGGATAGGTTTTTGATCGAAAGTATGTTTGGTTAGAAATTTAAGTTCATATGCTTGAATCTTGGCTTAAATCGTGTTTCCGGTGTTGTTTTGGGTGATTTAAGGATTTGTACAAGTTTGAATGATGATATGGGATATGTCTGTAGGTTTGGTTGAGGTCCCGGGCGCCTCGGGCGTGTTTCGGATGCCCAACGGGTTATTTTTGGAACTTGTTGAATTGCTGAACTGCTGGTATCTGGTATCCTTCTATGCGATCACACCCTTCCATTCGCGATAGCATAGAGTAATTCTGGAGGGGGCAAAATTCCTTCATTACGATCGCATAATTCGGCTATGCGATCGCGAAGCACTGGGTCCTCCTCTTACGTGATCGCATAGCCTCCTGTCGCGATCGCATAGACCAACTTCAGGGCCTTAAATTTTTCTTCTTCGCGATCGCATCTCCCTTCCCGCGATCACATTGAAAAAAGGACCTGGGCAGAATATAACATTTCAAAACGAACCCTTCTTCCATTTTTACAAAAACTCAAGCTAGAGAGCTCGGTTTTGGGAGATTCTTCGAGGGTTTTTTAGAGGCAACGATTGGGTAATGAATCCTTACTCTCTTATGATTAATACCCACTAATCTAACCTCAAATTCAACCTTTAATTTCGGATTTTGAATGAAATTTGGGGTGAAATCCTTAGACCTAATTGTGATGATTTGAAGGGGCATTTGACCTCCGATTTGGGAGATGTTTATATGGTTAGACTCGTGAGAGTACGAGGGTTCTAAAAATGTAAAAATAATTCGATTCCGAGATGTTGGATGGAGGGGCATTTTGGTCATTTTACCTATTTTTGTGCCTTAGCTTTAATTTTGACAGTGTAATTAGTTACTTGCAATGTTATTTACAATATGTAATTGGTTTGAATAGATTTGGGCCACTCGGAGTTGGATACTCGTGGCAAGGGCATTGTTTCTTAGCAGTTTCGTACCGATTCGAGGTAAGTGGCTTGTCTAATCTTGTGTGGGGGACCTCTTCCCTTAGGACACCTTGTGTGTTGATTTAAATGCCCCGTACGCGAGGTGACGAGCGTGGACTTGTGCAAATTGTTGAAAATCCACTTTACTTGAATTGCTCAAACTGTGTTTTCTCTGTTATTTGACTGATTTACATACAAGATTAACCCTGTGTTAGTTATAGGAGTATGATTAGATAGAATTAACTGTCTAATTGCTTAATTGCTTTAATTGAAATTACGTGAAGCATGTTGGACTAGAACTTAACTGTTAATTGTATTTGTGTAATTCATTCTCTGAATATTTCCCCTATTTGGTTGTGTTTTTACATTGGAACTACGGGTTCGATTCTCGGGAGATCCTTGCTATTGATATTATGGACTACGGGTTCGATTCCCGGGAGATCCTTTGCTACTGATATTATTGACTACGGGTTCAATTCCCGGGAGATCCTTGCCATTGATATTATGGACTACGGGTTCGATTCCCGGGAGATCCTTTGCTACTGATATTGTAGACTACGGGTTCAATTCCCGGGAGATCCTTGCCATTGATATTATGGACTACGGGTTCGATTCCCGGGAGATCTTTTGCTACTGATATTATGGACTACGGGTTCAATTCTCGGGAGATCCTTGCCATTGATATTATGGACTACGGGGTCGATTCCCGGGAGATCCTTGCTACTGATATGATGGGCTACGGGTTCAATTCCCAGGAGATCCTAAATATTTAAAGGAGATGAACTAAGGGTTAAATTCCCGGGAGATCAAATGGATAGTTGAGGCATACTTGTTGTGTTATTTTCCTTACTTAGCTTAAATTGTCATTGACTTGTAGCTTCTATCCTGTTTTATTGTTATTTCAGATAAATTCCTGATCTACACTGCTCATTATTGTTATTATATTTTATTCTCAGTAGGGCCCTGACCTTCCTCGTCACTACTCGACCGAGGTTAGGCTTGGCACTTACTGACTACCGCTGTGGTGTACTCATGCTACTATTCTGCACACTTTTGTTGTGCAGATCCAGGTATTTCTGATCGAGCGCACTATCGGTGATTTCAGAGCTACACTTGTAGACTTGAGGTATGCATCTGCCGCGTCTGCAGATCCGAAGAGTCTCCTTCTACTCTCCCTTATAGTTAGTAGTTTCATTTCATGTGATCGGTTGTATAGACATTTCTGGATGTTAGAGCCATAACTTATATTCTTTTAGCCTGTGTTACCCGTGAGTTTCCGGGTCTTGGAGGTTGTTATAGTATTCGCGTTGAAGTGTATGTGCCAGGCGGCACTCTATACATTTTCCTATGTTATTCGGTATTTGTTTATTGCTTTCGTAAAAGTTGTTAAATTTCCACAATGTGTTTGGCTTACCTAGTCGCGAAGACTGGGTGCCGTCATGACAGGTTCACGATTGGTGAACTAGGATCGTGACAAGTTGGTATCAGAGCTCTAGGTTCAT